>MU227312.1:176884-245267 GCA_018584345.1 Thuja plicata
TATATATATATATATATATATATATATACATGATTTAGTTCTGAATAATAAACAATGCACAGAATATGCAAAAATAGCTATACATGTTACAAATGTGTGAAAGGGTTTGTGTTATGATTCTTGTGTTTTGTCTTGCCTATGACACCCCCAATTAAATTTTTTTAGAACCAATCCCAAAGGCAAAATTTGCACAATTATCCCAATTTCCCACATTGATATTTGCTCATTATCTTTTATAAAGATGTGATCTTATGAGAGTCAACATCTCAAAGAATTGTTGAACCAAGGGGTTTAAATGGTTCAATAGGTTAAAACATGTTTAGAGGTTCAGGTTCAATTTTAGAAGTTCAAATAGTTCAAAGGGTTCAATGTTTCAAGGTTAATTGAACTTGAATCTCTGTTGGATATAAAATTGGGAAGTGCAAAACAGGTTGGCAGATATTGAACTTGAACCTTCGTACCTATTTTTGGTTCAAATTTCAAGGTTCAATGCACATGGAAGCATAAAGACAATGTGATAAATGAAGGGAAGTAATAGAGTAAAAAACATATTTTGAGTTTTTTTATTTTGAACCTTTTGATTGAACCCCGAGGTTCAAAGGTTCTAAGGTGTAGGTTCAACATCAAGAGTTCAGAACTCCGGATTGCCTAGGTTCAAAGTTCAAATTCAAAGTCCCAACTTTAGGTATTAAAGGGTATTCAATAATCGGGATACTTGTTATTTTTAGAAGATCAAGTGATAATTTTCTAAAGTTCTAAATATTGGGCCTATTAAAGGTGGATTGCATTATTTAAAACGATAGTTAGACCACACTTACAGTCGATGAGAGGAATTTTATAGAGACAATTTAAACACTTAGTTGTGAGAAAATAGAGGACTTTGTGGTGACAGATGTTGAATCTACAGATATAAATTCCTTATCATGGGAAACATTACAATGGAGGAACCCATCAAATATTAAATGTTCACAAAGGTGTGAAGGTAAATGGAGATGTACATAGCCCAAAAACATTGTAGTTGTAGCAAGAAACCAATGCACATGTTATGCTCGTTGTTGTGAAGTTAAAGAATAAAGGTGAAGATTATTCTGAACATGATAATCACAGAAGGAGACAACGATCATGGATAACCATTCAAATAGTGCCACTTGAAAGTGTAGTATGTTTCATTGATATATTTGCAGAATATAACCCGATTCTCCATGCAATTAAAAGTTTTAAAGGATGCAAAAACAATGTAAAATATGGCCTCAGAAAACAACTTACAATCCAGAGAATTTGAACAGGCTATCAATATAGGCACCAAAATTTGTAAGTGTTTCAATGCAATTAGCAAAGATATATAGCAATGATCTAATACAAAGGGAGTGTGAACAAGTCTGATTTCATGACACTTTTCTAGACACGTACTTTGTACCAAATATATTTCATCCCATATATCATTTATCCAATCACTCTGGTAATAATGCAAAAAACTAGGATTGAAGCAACCTATCAAAAAATGAGAAAGATCCAATGGTTCACTAAAGAGTTATGCCCCCCCATACCTAGGCTGAATTTGACTGTCACAAAATGTCAGTCCACCCAAATCATCATGCTATTCTCACTCCTAAAGATGTAAACAAATTTAAGAATTAGTGATGTGAGTATGGGGTATTCATTTTTTATATATAAAGAATTTGACTTGATAAGCTTGATATCAAGATAAACGGTGGGTTTTGAATTTCATCAGGATTTAAAAGGGTCAACAATGTTAATAATCTTACAAATATTTCACCATTAGAGTGAGATGTAGATTATAAGATAGAAGAATATTTAATTATTTCTACAGATGATGGAGGCCCCAATTTATTATGTCTTTGATAGATAATAATTTATTAATAGAATACAATGTCTATCGAAAAGTGAAAAGGGAGATTAATAATTTTTCCAAGAATCAGTTTTTAAAACTGAAATGGCCTCATCGAAAGAAAAGAGAAGATATATAGGAGACAAAAAAAGAGAGGATGGCTGGGTTTTTTTGTTTTTGTTTTTCCAAAAAGTTTGTAGGCTCTAAAGGAGAGAGACAATTTTTTCAGTTCTGTATTTCGTAACAAAGAAAGGGAGGGGAAAATATATTTTATTTTTCAAACTTGATTCTGGGTGCAGGGATAAAATGATCTTTTGGTCATTTTATTATGTATTTAAATATAAGAAGGAATCTATATATCAAATATGTGGGTTTGAATATATATTTCTCTGATTGAAATTAATCTCTAAGTTGTTTCAATCATTTTTAAATGTTGTTTTTCTCCATTTTATTAGGTATGTGTCTGTTGTAAAATCTATTGATTTTATGCACTCATATGTGCAAAAATGAAATATTCGATCTCCCTCTTATTTCTTTGTAGTGGGAAGATTGAGTAAATGACCTTTGTGCCATGTATTTAGTTTTCTTTTAAGTTATTTAAATCTGTAATCACATTCATTCCATGTTGATGGGGTGAATGTCAGCGTGCCTTCTTTGCCTTCCAGTTAAAGGCATAATCAAAATATCATTCATTGTAAATCAAATGATGGGGGTCGTACCTTCGTATTAAAATTTAGAGAGAACTTGCACATGACCATTGCAAGTGACTCAATTGTTAGTCTCAGGTTTTGTCTTCTAATTTGGGCATTCACGAGTTATTTTCAAAGCATTTGTAAAAGGACAAATCTAATCACTAACATTGTGTAAAAGGAAATAGTTCAGGTTTATTAACAATACATTTGTTGAAGGGTTTCATTGTTTCCTTAAGCTTCATGCAGTACTCTACCTATAAAATTTGGGAATATTATTGTATAATGATATGACATCTACACAATATGATAATGTTGACTAGACAGAGTCTTGTATAGAGTTAAATGCATATTTTTCATTATGTTTGAATCTCAAGTAATAACATATTCAGAGAATGTTATAAAATGACATAGAGATGAAACTTTGTACTTGTTAAAATTGAACTATATTGTGATTTGTGATAAGAGTTTTGCTAGTGAGGCATTCTTGTTAGTGAAGCATATTTAACATTCAATGTGAAAACAAAATCCACTGAGGCATTTTTTATTAAGCCAGTGAGGCACTTTACGAGTAGTTTTTCATCCCTATGAGGGTTTTCCACTCATGAAAATCATTGTGTCATGACCTTTTTATAAGCATCCTATTTTGTATTTTGATGTGCTATTTTGTTTCATAAAATTTGTTGATATTAAAAGATTATATTTCTCAGTTTATATGTAATTATGATTCAGACCTAAAAAAGTGAAATTGAAATTTAATTTTACCTAGGAAAACTGATTCACCCCCCTCTTAGCGTTCCTTGTACTCCAACATGAAATAGTATTTGAAGTGCGGTAGAGGTTTTGTATTATGTATTTAGATATTGTTATGATGTTTGCTGATGTTAGTTAGTATGTGGTGTATTCAGAAGATAGAAGTACAAGAAACTAGAATATGCAGGAAAGAGTATTTGAAGTCCTTATGGGAGAATACTTTACATTACTCTACATAAGATGATGATAGCTTGCAATTTTGATTGTAATGACTATGGGATATGAATATTGCACTAGCATGTTTTAGGTCCCTAACTATTATGTAGAGGAAGTTGTGTTTTTGTGTTTGCTAACAGTGAGGCTGGCTATTAAGAATGATTAGGATGGGTTTGGAGAATGATTCATAGAGGTAATTTAGGTTGTGTAGTTTGGTGGATGCGTTCAAATAGTTTTTGCAGTGTTTTATTTTAGATATCTTGTGTTGGTTTGCTCCACAAGTGAAGTTATGTTGTTTTGAGTGTGACATTGTTGTTTGTTGGTATATGGATGACTCAACTGATTGTGGTAATTTGATTTATATTTATTGATACATATATTCTTTGGAGGAAGATTTAAGTGGTTTTTGTGGCCCTTTCTATGGTGTGTTGTGTGTTATGCCCTGCATACCCGTCCCTACATTTTGTGTAAAAAATGTTGGGTCCCCCCCTTTTTTTTTCTTTTTGGCCCTTGCCTTGTTTTTTTCTTTGCCTTTGTTTCTTTTGTTTTCTTCTCCAAGTTTTCCTTCCTGTGAGGTTTGTTTTGTTTTCACTTTTTTCATTCATGTCTCTGGGACCCAGTCCTGAAGTTGGTTGTTTCCTTTCCAGAAGCCGGATTCCAAACTCTGAAATTCTCCACCGCGATGTCTTCTTTTTGTAAGAATGCATGGTTGTTTGGAATCCCCGGGCCCAGAGTCTGGAGGTTCTCCTATTCTGCAGTTTGTGGAGAGAAGGTAAATTTCCTTTTACCTTGAGTATAAATAAGATTTACATGTCATTTTCACAGTTACCATGATTAAAAACACTTAGAGTTTTCAGAGCGATTCTTTGGCAAATTGAGTGTGAATTTCTCTAAGCTTGGTGGGTAATTATGAATCAATCTTTGGTAGCTGTTCGTGAGTGTTGGAGGTCAAAATATGTTGCAGAGAAGTTCTAGTGCCTCTCCCTATCACCGTTCTTCAGATTCACAGGTTGGTTCTTCTGGTTCTGGCCCCGTTTTTGTTTATTTTTGTTTCGGTTCTTGTTTCATTTGGTTCCTATTTTTTGCATTTCTCCCTATCTGGTTTGCCACCCGTTGGTGGGTTAGGTTTGTCAGAGGGTTGTTTGCCCTCTGTGTAGGTGTAAGATAATGTATATTTATGTACACTTTGTATTTTGTTTTAGGGTAGTTGCTCTGTGTTTTGTTTATGATGTATATTAGTGTATATGATGTATATTTCTATATTTTGTGTGTGTATATGCTTCGGCCCTCAGCCCTCCTATATTTTTAGGTATATTATGTAGATATGTTATGTATATCCCTCAGAGCTTGCAAGTTCTTCATGCTCTATCATGTATTTCTGACACACGAGACAGAGTCACCACAGTTTGAACTTGGCACCTCACACGTTTGAACCATGGAAGATTTCTCTCTCCTCTATCTCATCGCATTAATGGTAAGATTAATTTCCCACGTATGACATTTAAAATGTGTCTAATCTGGCATTCAATTTTGCCATGTGTCGGCCCACTTTTCCTAATCAATGCCATAACTATCTTTACGCCACCTACCATTTTAACACGTGCCAATGCACATCGACCAAAGTATGGTTTATTTCCAGTCACATCAACAACGGCTAGTTTGTTTGGGCTCCAGACTTCCAATAGGACCTTGTCTTTTGCTTTTCCTTGTCACTGCGTCAGCACACTCTGGAATGCTTAAGCCATGTTCATTTTTAGATACTCAAGAACTTTGGATGTATGTGCTAACATTTATTTGACAGGTGCGGGCTGGTGGAGCATCTCCCAGAGTTTGTAATTCATGTAATATATGTTCTGACAGTTTTCTAGTCTTGCAAGTTGCTGATAAACTGATTGAAAATGTCTGACAATTTTGCACCTCCCAATAATCTGAAACTACCAATCACCTCTACCTGGGCAGCCACAAAATCAAACATTGAAAGAATGTTGGTGAAGCTACCTTTGACCTCCAAGTATCTAAAGGATGGAGGTTTTGTAGGGTCTAAGATAGACTCCAAGGTTCAAGAGATAACAGATCTAGAGCCTTGAACTTGGGCCAAATTATAGGGTCTAATCTAGGCAATTTACAGGTTAAAGGAACAGGGAGATAAGATAGCCACTTACCTAGCTGCCTCCAGCATCATCAAGGCTGTGACCTTTCCATGTGTGGTGGAATCACCCAAATTAATAAGGTAGCTGGCGGTATTGTATAATCCGGCCACTCGCTCAGTTTTACTTTCGCATCCCTGGCCACTGCAATATCCCACCACCATCATCACACTGGATGCTCCCACCTTTACTTCCAGGTTGGGAATTTCATAGTTCAAAGGGTCCACCATAATCACCAGGGCTAGCTCACTAAAGGAGTTCGATGAAGCCAAAATCATTTCCCGATAATACCTCAATAACCACTGGTTGAAGTCTCCAAAATGAGACTATAAGAGAGTGAAGTTGGAAATTCCCCGCGGGGATTTCAAGGAGCCCATTCAAGCGGGCATTATATTTTTGTGTAGAATCTTCTTATGGCCCCACGCCCAAGAATTCTTAGCGTGGATGTATTACTTCTTGTAATGCATAACAGGACTTTCAACTAGGCGAAAATTATATATAATCATGTAGATACACAAATGCGGACCGTCACCCAACATTCACAATTTTACATGACTTCATATGTGTTGTGGGCATTAGCACAGCAAAGGCCAGCTTTTCAAGGTCTCAGAATAGTCGGAGAGCTTGGGAACAGTCCGGGACAGGTCACACCTTGGGACCATTATCCCCAATTACAGTGGGAGCTCAGCTTCCAGAATTTTTGCCAAGTAAATGACGCCTTCATTTACCATAATATTCTTACACTTACCTGAGATTCTAGGTACCACCTCTCACAGGCGGCAATGACAGTGGTCAATTCTTATGGCCAATATTTCATTCAGTTCAGGAATCATACATACATCAGGGTGACAGGCCTCAATGGGAAGCCCTACCTCCTTCCCTGGTATTGTGGGGATAGAGTTATTCTTTTAGAATTTTGTAGGCAGAGATGGATTTGCACGCCTTCTTCACATTGAAGAAGGTCATCAATGTCCCATTCCCCTTTTCTTGCAGGGATTACACATGCATCCTCGTTGCAACTCGGGAGGCAGATAATGAGTTAAAAGGATTGGGGCTGGTTGAATTCAACCACACCCGAAGAAATTATGATCCCTGTGGAAAGATTGCCACCGCACTACCTAGGGTATCCCCCCGCACGAAGATGGCATTGAAGACTTCTAGGTGGATTGCCAGGACAGTTTTGATCTCAGGGCCCGACAACATACAAGAATGAGAAAAGGGCTCATGGAAGCGTTGGACCTTTAGACCTTCCCAAAGGGTTTTAAAGATGGCGGGCTACTGGAAGATCCAGTGTACAAGGGACAGGGGTTGGACAAACTAGACCTCCCTCTAGTAGACTAGGCCACTATGTAGGATTTAATGATCGAAGGGGTATGCCACCCCATCCACGAAGCAAGTCATAGGTACTTTGCCCGGGTGTACCCAAAAAGCACCTGAAAGAAAGCAGCGGTCAAAAAGACCATTCCTCCTTCAGCCGACGTCGGACCTTCTTCATTCGCAGTGCCCGCTGAAGCAAGCAAAAATAAAGGAAAAGAAAAAGAGAGAGTCTTGGTACCCAAGGCGTCCCCTCAAATTTCCATACTTCTGATGGCTAAGTTACATGATTAGATGGAGTCAGAAAAATTGGCTAGCCAACAGATCAGCATGCAGGTGGTTGTCGGCCTCCCAATCACTCTAGTAGCATCTGCTCGCCCAACGGGACCTCCCTCGTTGGCAGAAATGATGAATAAATAGAGTTTTGCTGAGGCAGAGTCTTCTAGTATTCTGGATACCGAGGCTTCTCTCACCAGGAAAAAGAAAGTAGTTGTGACCCCCATACCAAGCGCCACCCTTGGTATGCCCAAGAAGCCCCCGATGGATGTAAGTTCAAATTCTCCTGAACTTGAAGATATTTTAGACTCCTCTCTGCTGCATGATGATTTTGATGATACCTTCTCGGTGGAGGAGCTTCTAGAGATCCGACAGGGCGTCAATACTGCAGTAGAGGAAATCAAGGCCCAAAATAAAGGGGCCCCTACAAAAAAAAATCCCCATGGAAAAAGATATATTAGAGCAAGAGGCTCGAGAGGAAAACACTGAGTCTGAACAAGAAGGGTTACCAGTCCAGGGGACCGCAGACCAAGGCAACCTACAGACAAGCCCCTGATGGAAGGAGAACCCAGACCCCAGGGGACAACCGTACCTCCAACCATCACACTCTAGGTGCTTTTGGAGATTTCAGGTGACCAACTTCCCTGAAGCACTTTCGGTGAGGTCGTAACAACTATCGCCTTGTTAAACATTGGTCAGCGACCTCACCCACCTCCATAAGATGTCCCGGAGGAAGAGAATATTGAAGTAGATGAGGCCAATAAGACCCAAGAACAACAGTAGCCAATGGACCAAGAGGTCCCAGATAAAGAAAATGAAGAGGCTACTAGAGCCACCAGGGAAGATGAAGTCCCTAAGAAAACAAAGACTAAAACTGGGGAAAAGATCTCGAGTGATTTTCAGAGGATGCCAGTATGGCAAAAAATATAGAGGGTTCCAGAGAACAAGAAATAAGAAAAGAATAGGAACAAAAGGAACCAGAATAGGAGTAGGGAAAGGAGCCAGAAGATAACATAGACTCAGGGAATGTGCCACCAGATTCAGAAATGGATCCTAATGAATAGGTATTGGCAGCAAGGTCACCCCAGCCACCCCAATGGCTGGTAGAAACTAAGAAAAGAAAAGCTCTGGTGGCGACTACAGGCGCTTCACTATCACTGGTCGAGATGATGGCCAGAAATGCTAAGGTGAAGAAGCCCAAAAGGGTGCGAGTGGTCCATACTCTCCGGACCAACCCAGCAGGTAGTACCATTGTGGTTATCGCAACACCCCCAACAGATACAAATGAAGCGGCCACAAGGCTTGAAGATTATAGTATAACAAAGGTTGAGTTGGGGAAGAGAGACAAGCAAGAAGAATTGAACTTGCTAAAAGAGGCTACCAGGGCTATAGAGGCCCGGTACATAAAGCAGGGCTAGAAGCTGCAAGAGGAAAGAGAGACAAACGCAAATCTCCTCGCACTTCTGGCAGAATTAACACGACCCTTGGCCAAAGTCCAACCCGGTACCCCCTCTTCCAGATTGCCACTTGCACATGGCAACGTGGACTCATTGCGCATAATGAAGAAAAAAGTGCAAGCAGTAGACGAGTGGGAAAACAAGTAGATAATAGCTATGAGAGAATTTCTAGCGCTGTCCCTCCCAGACTTTTACAAGGTAGATCTCACCCTTGGCCATGTGAGAAGCTTCGCTCAGATATGAGAGCAAGACCTAGAAAAATATGAGAAATGGAAAGCCAGGTTGGAATAGATCCGCAGCCTAGGTGAGGAGGTTGCCACAGAGTTTGGAATTTTGGGAGAAGAATCATATGATTCCCTCCAGGTCCAGTAATCCAGACTTGCCCTCAAAATTAAGGTTTGCAAGAAACTGGTTAAGACCTTAGAAGAGAAGCTAATAGGTGCCTGGTATCCTTTGGATTTATTCAAGGCATTCGTGGTTGTGGTATCACAAGATGATCCCTTCACCATCGGAACATGTACCCTGGATAAATATGTCCTCGACAAGTTTGATGAAAGGATGGAATCCCTGTATCCACCGGGCAGAGATTTGGATCAAGGCAGGTTGTCCCGGTTGTCGAAGACCATGATTCAGTCACATGATGCCATCAAATTGGTGGAAAAATTTTGGAGCAGGGCTGGAGAAGTTGAGGATGAGATGGAGGTTGTCCGCAGCCGGTGGGACAGCATCCAGAGTATAAATGAAGAAAGTATAAGCCAAGTGTTAGAAGATTGGGAAAAATCATAAGTTAATAAAGTTCTCCAGATCCGGGAGAATTTAACCCAGTATCATGTTTTGTATTCTTTATTCTTTTGGAACACAAGTTTCCAGATCCCGGAGTTCCAAATCCCACAATTTTGAATTCTTTACGTGACCCGTGTCTCGATTCCCAATGTTGATTGGTCACTTTTAGGATAGTAATAAAGGTTGTTAGAAGATGGGTAACTGCAACAAGGCATGTCAGCTCGACGAGAGGTTTCTGATAGATGGTCCTCCCAAGGTGCCGTTTCCAAGATACACCTGACATATCAAAGACAGAGTGCCACTTTCCAATTTATGAGGCATGTAGCCTTGATCCTCGAGGGATCAGATTTCTTCTCTCTTCTTGGCTCTCTTCTCAAGGCTGATTCTTCTAGTCCATCTTTCTTGTCTTATTCTTTTGAAATGTTAGGCCTTTTCCATCTCGAGATCTTTTTTAGTGTGGTGCAGATAGTACCAGCCACCGGATAATGTATTATATTGTAAAGTTTAAAATAAGTTAGGGTTAGGGATAGGTCAAAAGATGTGTATAAATAATAAGTCTGACCTCATTCCAAGGGTCAGCAAAATTGATGATTTTGTAGTCCACAGTTAATAGCAATCTAGTTTTCTCATTTCTTAGTTATAGAGCTCAATGCTCCATAGTTTTATGCTTTTAGTAGTTAAATGCTCCCTAGGAGTTATCATTGTACCACGCACCAGTGCTTGCTGGAAAGATGTTAATGAAGAAGGAAGGGTTCTCTCAATGATGTGGTTGGCATTCTCTCTTCTGGGTTAACGGTATTTTATGCTTTGTGTTCTTCATGTCCTTTGCTCTGATGCTTAAAGTAGATTAACGACCTCCTTTCTTTTGCTACTGATAAAATATGAACTGATGGTTGTATATTTCTTTGATATTTAGTGTAGTGTGTTAGATCATTGTTGATGTTTTGAATGTTTAGCATAACTATAGGTAGATGAAATGCTTCTAACTCTGTAAGATCTTTTTAAGTTTATTTTCTAAGTAAAAATGTGCTTGGAGGAAACCCCACTTACCTAAATCCCCAGAGTTGATGAGTTGAAGATAACCAGCTATCCCCCTCAAAAATAGTCACATCTCCCAACCGAGCCCCGCACTGTTGAGACCCAACTCTCACGTGCTTGGAGGCCCAGGGAATCTCATTTCCCCAGACAACCTTTATAGGAAAAGTTGGTCGGTACCCCGATACCCGGTGATAACTTACCTCTGTCAGCGGACCCGATCACAAATTCCCATCGACAAAAACTGTTGCTAGAAGGAGGGCATGAACTCATCCCCCTCTCAGAATTCATATTTTACACCGCTTGAGGGTTCCCCAAGCCATAGTTTTAGGATTCAAGCCTTTAGTGGGATTGGTTCATTCTCCCCAACGAGATTCAAAAGAATCCTTATATCATCCCTCGATCCCAAAAGGTTTGTCAAACTCAAGCCTCCTGCTCGAAAGAAAAGGGCCCAAAAAGTCAGACCAGCCACCATTGTCTGGAGATCTAGCATACCACAGAATACCCAAGCCTCCCAGATGATCTTGGGAATTAGTGTTCAACTTAGTCAAAATTCAACTCCCCCACTGGCTGCATATTTTAGAAATACCGGGTCCCCAATGGGAACTTTTTTGGGTGCAACCAATGACTTACCCTTGCACCCAGAGAAGATTTGTCCATGATATGAACACCTAGGCTCAGGAACTGTAGAAGAACACCTATAAGCATACAAATATGCCATGAACCGACATCAGATCCAACATGAAGATGTTGTGACCCAGATGTTTCCTCTGTCCTTGGGACATGGCAAACTAAATTGGTACCGTAACCTTCCCACCAACTCTATCAACAGTTGGTAGGACATGGAGGACGCCTTCCTGGCTGCCTTCCACATACACGTGGACCCAGCTTGGTCCCACATCCAGTTCATTTCCATCATGAAGGAACCAAATGAACCCCTTGCAACATTCAATCACCAGTCCCACCAGTCCCAACGTGCCTTGAAACAATGCACGGGTCCCTTCATCCCATCCGTGGAAGTGACCATCTAGACCTATCTAAATTCGATGGACCCCTTCGTTGCCACTCTCCTCTGGAGAACTACCACCCCGGGCAACCGGGGTACTTTGGAAAAAGTTTACAACCTAGCCTTAGAACTGTCTCACGGCCTCAACAAATCCCTAGGTGGGATTGGGCAGAGTGCACCATTCAACATGATCCCCAGCAAAACTCCTTACATTGGGGGATATAATCCCAATCTGGTAATGGGTGCCCCCACGATGGCCATGAATCCCCCGCCACCACCGATAGACCAATAGGCTCAGTACATTTATCCATCGCAGACTCAGACAATACCGGGTCTTGAATCTTTCCCTTGGAGCCAGCCATAGCAGACACAACAACCATAGACGCAACCATCTAGAGTGCCCTTCTTTCGGTCATCCATGATTGGATGATTGTCGCCCTCGACTCTAGAAAATATTGTTGCCTTCCCAGGGAACCAACAATAATAACTATCGCATTATGACATAAACACTCAGTTGACCACCGAGGTTGAATCCCTCTGGTGAATGTTTTCCACCTTGACTGTGGACATGGGTCAACTGAAGGCGGGGTCTTACGCACCCTAGAAATCCAATTCCCAGAAAGGGAATATTTTCTCCAGCTAACAAAACAACAATGTCGAAGGAAGAAATTTTAATAATGGGCCTCGGCCCAACGAACAATAATGGAACAACAACGCAAACATCAGAGGTCCACCTCTAAACCAAAATGCTAATTAGAGTGGTGTTAGACCATCCCATTTCATACCATTTGTAGACTTCCAGCCCATGACCAATTGGTGTAGATTGCATGACACAAGCTCCCACAATAAGGTAAACTGTGCCACGCTAGAGAAGGTCATCATGATCTCCCAGTTGGACAGACAACAAGCATCTGATCCTACTCTCCTAGAGCCTCCTGTGCCAGAGCCAACTCATGGTGCATTCACCTATGAGACCATCTTCTTTGGATCCACCGGAGAAGACAAAGAAGAATCTAAACTGCAGGGATTCTTTGACAAATCAATTATGGCCTTTGAGGCCAATGCCTTCACCAACCCATAGGCTCCTTACAACACTTAAAGCCAGGTTGGTAAAGGACCAGTTTACACGCTGACACCTCCCAAGAACACTCCTCCCTGGGACAATATGACTAACCGACCTATCCCTCCAAAAGGTTCTAGCTCTAACCAAGCAAAGGACTCAGCCGAGGGAAGTCACCAGTTCTCGGGAGGAAGATTTGACATCACGAAGGCGTTAGAACAAACCACCACCTCCATGACCTTAATGGAGGTTCTACTAAACTATCCTGAATAGAAGAATTCTCTTCTGAAGCTCTTGGGAAACCTAGAAGTTGTTAGTCGCCCACCCAAGAGTGTCTCTTTTGAGGATGCCAATGTGACCGTCTTCTAGGGAAATACTAAAGATCCCCCATTCCTACTAGGCCTGAACATACAAGGCAAAAACATACACAACTACCTAGTAGATTCTAGAGCTTCGGGAAATATCATGCCCCTATCCATATGCCATAAGATCAGATTCTGACCCACTCCATCTAATGGTGTTGTAATCCAACTAGATAAAACTGCTGTAAAAATGGTGGGCAAATTAAAAAATGTCTGGATATAGCTCATCTAGGACCCCAGAATAGCTAGCACAATTGATATTCAAGTGGTAGACATCCCAGAGACTTATGGGATGTTATTAAGTCAAAATTGCTCTGAGTCCTTGAATGGATACTTTTCACCTAACTTCTCCCACTTATGGCTCCCTTGGGAAGGATAAGCAAACAAGATCCAAATCAAAAGTGAGCCCCAAATGAAATAGGCCCTCACTGAAGTTGAAAGGGTTAATGAGGTATTATTCTCTGAGACTTCCCCGGGGGTGTACCAACCCCTTGAAATCTTAATATTCAATTTCACCCCCGGGGAGGATCCCATAGTTCTGCAGAGAACCCAGGACCTAGAAGAAAAATTGAGGGTTGAGGTTAACTCTCAGTGTGCCACAACGACCCCCACCACACTCTTATCCGACACTTGGTGTCAGGTACATTACTAGAAGCATTCAGAGCTAGAGTGTGAGCCTTGTCTTTTCGCCGCTACCAGACACATTGACACCCTCCGGAACAAAGAGCATGCAGCTGATTTCCTGGAACCCAGTATTCCTACTGGAAGCACTTCTTCGGTGCCATTTCTCTGGGGAAATCAATCCCAAGTCCCTCCAGAGGTAAATCTCACCCACATACTATCAGTGTCGGAGGAAACTCCTCCAAAGTCTCCCAAAGATAATCCAAAAATTGTCCCATCTCTCTAGCTCCAAAGGACAAATGATGATTTATGGACCCTAAATTCGACGGGTCCCGATCCAAATAGGGTTGTGGGGCTGGAGTAGAATTAATCAACCCATAGGGGAAATCCTTCCTTGTGTCCTACAGGCTGCAGTTCAACTGCACAAACAATGTTATGAAATACGAGGCCTTGGTCCTTGGACTCCTATTTTCATTAAGGAAAGGAATCACTCGCCTTTGGGCCCTTGGTGATTCAGATTTGATTATCAAACAAGTCTGGAGTTAGTACATGTGTCACGATAAGAGGCTGGCTGCATACCGCAACCAAGCATGGAGCCTTATTGAAGATTTTGATGCCTTTGGCATTAATCTTATTACCTAGCGACAAAATTATATCCCGGATGCCCTTGCTGTTTCTGCCAGCACACTTGAGCCCATGGCCGGCTCACGACTCTGGATATTTTTCATTAAAATGATTTCCACCCCATCCATTCCAAATAATTTCACCCACTTTCATTTTTTTGAGGATGATCAGCATATCCTGGCCTTCATGGCCAATGTTGGTGTCTTCGAGGACCATATAGTGGAGGAACGAGACCGCGATGACACTGGACAGGGTGATGAAGATGATGGGATCATGGACCTACCAACCAACACCATCCTGAAGGGGATGGTTGTGCTTGAACATATCTTTGACTCGGACCCTTGGGGATGGAAAAAGATATCATCCTCCTTCGAGGGAGAAAAATTCAAAAAAGTGAACATCAGCCAGCCCAGTGAAGAAAAGATGATACACATCGGCACCTCCTACTCCCCTGAGGAGAAGGAGAAGATTCTCGCGATCCTCTGAGAATACATAGACATGATCGCGTGGGGGTATGAGGATTTGAAGATATATGACACATCCATTATGACTCATACCATCCCACTCAAACCTAATGCTAAGCCTTTTTGGCAAAAGCAATGGCCTTTCAACCCATTTATCGAGCCTCTGATTTGCCAGGAGGTGTAAAAACTATTGTCATCCCAGATAATCTTTCTAATCTGACATACTATGTAGGTTGCCAACCTGGTCCCTGTGAGAAAGAAGAGCAGTGAAATTCGCCTTTGCATAGATTTCTGAAATTTGAATAAGGCCTCAAAGAAAGATAATCACCCTCTCCCCTCATTGGATGAGGTGTTGCAGATAGTGAATGGATCCCAAATGATGTCTTTCTTGGACGAATACTCTGGCTACAACCAAGTCATGGTTAATTATGAGGATAGAGACAAAATGGTGTTCACCACCAAGTGGGGAACGTTTGCATATCGGAGGATGCCCTTTGACTTGATTAACATGGGGGGCACATTTTAGAAGGCCATGGACATTGCGTTCGAGGGCCCTGTGAATCGGTGCATAATCATCTACATGGATGATTTGACCATCTTTTCTCGGGATAGGTGTGACCATTCCGCCCACCTCGCCCATATTTATGAGAGATGTCGCCGGTATAGAATATCCCTCAACCCCAAGAAGTGCATATTCAGGGTCACTGAAGGGAAGTTGCTTAGGCATATTATCTCTGAGAAGGGTATATCCATTGACCCTGAGAGAGTTGAAGCGCTGCTAAATCTACAAGTGCCCGATAGCAAGAAAGAGATGCGATCTTTCTTTGGAAAGATCAACTTTGTCTGGTGGTTCATCACTGGATTCACCAAAATTGTGAAGCCACTCAACGAGATGATGAAGAAAGATACCAAAATTGAGTGAAGTCCTAAAGCAAAGCGGGCATTCACCCAGATTAAGCAGACAATAACGGAGGCACCAGTTCTGGCTAGTCCAGACTACTCCCTCCCTTTCTACATTTACTCCTTTGCTTCGCCGCATTCTATCGCGACAATATTGACTCAAAAGCTCGAAGGGGAAGAGCGACCAATAGCTTTTATGAGCTCCCCCTTCAAGAATGCCAAAGTCCAATATTCATCATTGGAAAAGCAGGCCTTTGCTCTTGTTCACGCCGTGAAGAAATTCTGGCATTACATTCTCCGGAGCAAGGTGCATGCTATCATCCTAGATCAAGCTGTAAAATCTTTGCTAATGCAGAGTGAATTGGGTGAAAGATAGGGGAAATGGATGGCCATCCTCCAGGAATATGATTTATAAATGCAACCCATGAATATAGTCTGAGGTCAGAGACTAAGAAGAGCAATGGCAGAAGAGACTCCCCGCATCGAATGTCAAACATACATAGTAGATTCTATCACTCGAGACCCGTGGTACACAGATTTGGTGTACTTGTTATTAAATAACAAATTCCCAAAGGGGTTTCCTCCCAACAAACGTTGCGCTTTGTGAATGAAAAGTGTGCACTTCATGATCGAAAAATCCACACTTTATCGCAGGAATTATGAGGGAGTGTACCTTCGGTGCATCAATAGGGACCAAGCTACAAAAATAATTGAAGAATTCCACGGGCAGTTTGGGACTGGGCATGGCTCAGCCAACGCCACCACCCATCAGATCCTTTAGGTTGGATACTATTGGCCCTGTATATTTAAAGATGTCTACACTCAAGTCCAGAAGTGCCATACCCGCCAAACTGTGGCACATCGTGAGCGTAATCTGGCTATGCCTTTACAGCTAGTTTTTGAGGCTAGACCCTTTGCCCAGTGGGAATTTGACTTTATCAGGGAAATCAACCCCAACTCTTCTGCAAACCATCGATACATCATGATTGCAACCAATTACTGCACCCGGTGGTCTGAAGCCATACCTTGCAAAAATAATACGACAGGTGTAGTTATCAAAATCCTGGAAGAAAACATCGTCACAAGATTTGGGATGCCCTTCGCTATAGTGTGTAACAATGGTCTGACGTTTTCTTCAGCACAACTACTTGAGTGGACCTATGACCAGAAGATCACTCTAAAGTTCTCCAGCAACTATTACCCCCAGGGGAATGGTGTTGCTGAATCAACTAACAAAAATTTACTTGAAGTGATCAAACACCTGCTAGAACAGAATCCCCGGGATTGGAATCAAAAGCTGAGATCTGCCCTCTATGTGGATTGTATTTGAATTAAGGCTGCACTGGGAACATCCCCATTCCATCTAGTTTACGGCCAGAACCCATTGTTCCCAATTAACTTACAGATCCTAGTTTTGTAGGAATTCGGCAACCGGGATAATATTGTGTAGGTTCAAATCCTAAATCTGGTGAGGATGGAAGAACAATGAGACATGGTCCTTGAACACTTTGTGCATCACCAAGCAGTGGTAAAATGATGGTTTGACCGAAGAGCCCAATACAAGGCCTTTCAAATTTTAGACTTGGTCCTTTTGTGGGATAAAGCCTGGGAAAAGAAAGAAAAGCACACCAAATTCCAACGGCTCTGGCTCAGACCATACTTGATATCAAAAATGTACGGGGCCAATACCTATCACCTTAGTACCATGACTGGAGAACCCATCCCATTGCCCGTTAATTGACAGTTTCTCAAACATTACTTTGAATAAGGCAGGTTTGTCCAAAGTTGTATTATATGTAAATTTTACCGCTTGTAAATATTTCTTTCCCGGTGTCCCCATTTGGGGTGCCTTGTTTTGTAAATAGTTTTGTTGGTCATCCTTCGAGACCGCCCCTTTTCTTTTGTTTCACTTTTGGTTTTGTTCTTTCTTTTTCAGGATTCCAGTGTTTTGCTCCCCTTTCGTAGGCTGGTATGCTTCGCATAACATCTAGTCTCCTGGATGGTGCCTCTAGCACACCAGTGAACTTGGAATCTATTGTTAGCATGGTGGAATTGGTTCAGTATCTGGAGTTGTTTTGCGAGTTTGGTAGCAAATTATGAGTAATCTTCATCAAATTTATCCCTGGAAGTCTGGTAATCAGTTAAATCAAAATTAAAGGAACAAGTAATCAAACATGCCGAGAGTAGATCAGTTGCACTAGTTGGTTGACCCAAGTCTGAACTTTTAAGATTCTTTCTGGGTCTGGAGTTTTCCTACCCCATTCAGCAAATTAAGGTGGGTGGAGGGGTGAAAGAAGTATCACCGTTAAATTTAGCTAAGCTTAGGCTTAATGGTGAAAGAAGTACCACCCTCCCACCCAGAAGAGAATAAAATAACAAGGAAAATAAAAGATGGGACAAAACTCTGGTATCTGGGAGAAATGAGTAAACTTGACGACTTTGGGTTGATATATTTAGTGCCTCTTCTCTACTTCTCCCAGAGGTCATCGACTTGATTTTCTTCCAAAGCACACACTTCACAACTGATGAAAGATCATGGATTAAATCGCAT
Source organism: Thuja plicata (assembly GCA_018584345.1). Taxonomy (NCBI): domain Eukaryota; kingdom Viridiplantae; phylum Streptophyta; class Pinopsida; order Cupressales; family Cupressaceae; genus Thuja; species Thuja plicata. The sequence goes on from MU227312.1 coordinate 194,992, forward strand.
ATGGCCATATTTTCTCAGACGTTTCATGCCTTGAAAGTAAGATGCTACAAGTAACGATTAGTTCTAGTTTTGCTAACCAGAGATTCTTTGGTTCTCAAATGCGCTAAGGCATTCGTCCCAGATAGTCACCATTTGTTATGCCCTGCATACTCGTCCCTACATTTTGTGTGCAAAATGTTGGGTCCCCCCTTTTTTTTTCTTCTTTTTGGCCATTGCCTTGTTTTTTTCTTTGTCTTTGTTTCTTTTGTTTTCTTCTCCATGTTTTCCTTCCCATGAGGTTTGTTTTATTTTTGCTTTTATCGTTCGTGTCTTCGAGACCTAGTCCCGGAGTTGGTTGTTTCCTTTCCAGAAGCCGAATTCTGGACTCTGGGATTCTCTGCCATGATGTCTTCTTTTCGTAAGAAGACATGGTTGTTTGGAATCCCCAGGCCCGGAGTCCGGAGATTCGCCTGTTCCAAAATTTGCAGAGAGAAGGTAACTTGCTTTTTACCTCGGGTATAAATAAGATTTACATGTCATTTTCACAGTTACCGCGATTACAAACACTTAGATTTTTCAGAGCGATTCTTTGGTGAATTGAGTGAGAATTTCTCTGAGCTTAGTGGGTAACGACGAATCGATCTTCGGTAGCTGTTCATGAGCGTTGGAGGTCAAAAGCTGTTGTAGAGCGGTTCTAGTGCCTCTCCCTTTCGCCGTTCTTCGAATTCAAAGGTTGGTTCTTCTGGTTCTGGCCCCATTTTTGTTTGTTTTTGTTTCGGTTCTTGTTTCATTTGGTTCCTATTTTTTGCATTTCTTATTGTCTGGTTTGCCACCCATTGGTGGGTCAGCTCTACCAGAGGGTTGTTTTCCCTCTGTGCAAGTGTAAGATAATGTATATTTATGTACACTCTGTATTTTGTTTTAGGGTAGTTGCTTTGCATTCTGTTTATGATGTATATTAGTGTATATAATGTATATTTCTGTATTTTGCATGTGTATATGCTTCGGCCCTCCTATATTTTTAGGTATATTATATAGATATGTTGTGTATATCTCTCAAAGCTCATGAGTTCTTCATGCTCTGTCATGTATTTTTACCCCACAAGATAGAGCTCATCGAGACAGAGTCGCCACGGCTCGAACTTGACACCTTGCTGGTTTAAACCATGGTGGCTTTCTCTCTCCTTTCTCTCGTCGCATTGATGGCAGGATTAATTTCCCATGTATGACATTTAAAATGTGTCCAATCTGGCATCCAATTTTGCCCCATGTCGGCCCACTTGTCCTAATCAATGCCATAACTGTCTTTATGTCGCCTACCATTTTAACACGTGCCAACAAACGTCGACCAGAGTACGGCTTGTTGCTAGTAACATCAGCAACGGCTAGTTTGTCTAGACTCCAGACTTCCATCTTGACCTTGTCTTCTGCTTTTCCTTGTCACTGCGTCAGCACACTCCAGAATGCTTAAGCCATGTTCATTTTTAGATACTCTGGAACTTTGGATGTATGTGCTAACGTTTGTTTGATAGGTGCGGGCTGGTGGAGCATCTCCCAGAGTTTGTAATTTATGTAATATATGTTCTAACAGTTTTTTGGTTTTGCAGGTTGCTGATAAACTGATTGAAAATGTCTAACGATTTTGCACCTCCTGATAGTCCGGAACTACCAACCACCTCTACCCGGGAAGCCACAAAATTAAACATTGAAAGAATGTTGCTGAAGCTACCTATGACCTCCAAGTATCCAAAAGATGGAGGTGTTTTAGGGTCTAAGATAGGCTCCAAGGTTCAAGAGATAACAGATCAAGAGCCCAGAACTTGGGCCAAATTATAGGGTCTAATCCAGGCAATTTACAGGTTAAAGGAACAGGGAGATAAGATAGCCACTTACCTAGCTGCCTCTGGCATCATCAAGGCCGCAAACTTTCCATGTGCAGTGCAATCACCTAAATTAATAAGGCAACTAGAAGTATTGTATAATCTGGCCACTCACTCAGTTTTGCTTTCGGATCCCCGACCATTGCAATATCCCGCCACCATCGTCACACTGGATGCTCCCACCTTTGTTTCTGGGTTGGTAATTCTGCAGTTCAAAGGGTCCACCGTAATCACTAGGGCCAGCTCACTAAAGGAGTTCGGTGAAGCCAAAATCATTTCTCGGCAACACCTTAATAATCACTGGTTGAAGTCTCCAAAATGAGACTATAAGAGAATGAAGTTGGAAATTCCCCACGGGGATTTCAAGGAGTCCATTCAAGCGGGCATTATATTTTTGTGTAGAATCTTAGGATGGCCCCATGCCCAAGAATTCTCGGCGTGGATGTATTAATTCTTGTCCTGCATAACAACACATAACAGGACTTTCAACTGGGCAACAATTATATCTAATCATGTAGATACATAAATAAGGACCGTCGACCAACATTCACAATTTTATATGACTTCATATGTGTTGTGGGCATTGGCACAACAAAGGTCAGCTTTTCAGGGCCTGGGAACAGTCAGAGAGCTCAAGAACGATCCGGGACAGGTCACACCTTGGGACCATTATCCCTAATTGCAGTGGGAGCTCAGCTTCTAGAATTTTTGTCGGATAAATGATGCCTTCATTTACCACAATATTCTTACACTTACCTGAGATGTTGGGTATCGCCTCTCACAGGCGGCAATGACACTGGTCAATTCTTATGGCCAATATTTCATTCAGTTTAGGCATCATACATACATCAGGGTGACAGGCTTTAATGGGAAGCCCTACCTCCTTCCCCGGTATTGCGGGGATAAAGTTATTCTTTTAGAATTTTGCAGGCAGATGATAGATCTGCATGCCTTCTTCACATTGAAGAAGGTTGTTAATGTCTCATTGCCCTTTTCTTGCAGGGATTACACATGCAGCCTCACCATGGCTTGGGAGGTAGATAACGAGTTAAAAGGATTGGGGTTGGTTGAATTCAACCACACCCAGAGAAATTATGATCCCTGTGGCAAGATTGTCGCCGCACTACCTAAGGCATCCCCCCCACACAAAGATGACATTGAAGACTTCTGGACAGATTGCCAGGACAGTTTTTATCTCAGGGCCCAACAACATAAAAGAATGAGCAAAGGGCTTATGGAAGCGTTGGACCTTTGGACCTTCCCAAAGGGTTTTAAAGATGGTAGGCCGCTTGAAGATCTAGCGTATAAGGGATAGGGGTTGGACAAACTAGACCTCCCTCCAGTGGACTGGGCCACTCTGGAAGATTTAACGATCGAAGGGGTATGCCACCCCATCCTCAAAGCAAGTCATAGGTACTTTTGTCAGGTGTACCCAAAAAGCACCTAAAAGAAAGCAGCGGTCAAAAAGACCATTCCTCCTTCATTCAGCCCCGGACCTTCTTCGTTTGCCATGCCCGCTGAAGCAAGAAAAAATAAAGGGAAAGAAAAAGATGGAGTCCTAGCGCCCAAGGCATCCTCTCAGATTCCCACACTTCTGATGGCCAAGTTACATGATCAGATGGATTTGACAAAATTGGCCAGCCAACAGACCAACATGCAGGTGGCTGCCGACCTTCCAATCACTCCAGTAGCATCTGCTCACCCAATGAGACCTCCCTTGTTGGTAGCAATAATGAATAAGCAGACTTTTGCTGAGGCAGAGTCTTCCAGTATTTTGGATATTAGGGCTTCTCTCACCAGGAAAAAGAAAGCAACTATGACCCCCATACCAAGCGCCACCCTTGGTATGCCCAAGAAGCCCCCGGTGGATGTAAGTTTGGATTCTCCTAAACTTGAAGATATTTCAGACTCCTCTCTGTCACATGATGATTTTGATGATCCCTTCTCGGCAGAGGAGCTTCTGGAGATCCGGCAGGGCATCAATATTGCAGTAGAGGAAATCGAGGCCCAAGATAAAGGGGCCCCTGCAGAAGAAGAAATCCCCATGGAAAAAGATATATCAAAGCAAGAGGATCGAGAGGAAAATACCGAGTCTGAACAAGAAGGGTTACTGGTCCAAGGGATCACAGAATTGCCAAGGTAGCCTACAAACGAGCCCCCAATGGAAGGAGAACCCAGACCCCGGGGGATAACTGTACCTCCAACCATCACGCTCTAGGTGCCTTTGGAGACTTTGGGTGACCAACTGCCCTGAAGCACTTTCGGTGAGGTCGTAACAGCTGTCACCTTGCTAAACTTTGGCCAGCGACCTCACCCACCTCTAGAAGATGTCCTAGAGGAAGAGAATATTGAAGTAGATGAGGCCAATAAGGCCCAAGAATAGCAGCAACCAATGGACCAAGAGGTCCCGGATGAAGAAAATGAAGAGGCTATCGGAGCCACTAGGGAAGATGAATTCCCTAAGAATACAGAGAATGAAACTAGGGAAAAGATCTCGGGTGATTTTTTAGAGGACTTCGGTATGGCAGAAAATATAGAGGGTTCCGGAGAACAAGAAATAAGAAAAGAACATGAACAAAAGGAACCAGAACAGGAGCAGGGAAAGGAGCCCGAAGATAACGTAGACTCAGGGAATGTGCCACCAGATTTAGAAATGGATCCTAATGAAGATGTATTGGGAGCAAGGCCGCCCCAATGGCTGGTAGAAACTAAGAAAAGAAAATCTCCGGCCGTGACTACGGGCGCTCCACTATCACTGGCTGAGATGATGGCCAGAAATTCTGAGGTGAAGAAGCCCAAAAGGGCGTAGGTGGTCCATACTCTCTGGACCAACCCAACAGGTAGCACCATTGCGGTCATCGCAACACCCCCAACAGATACATATGTAGCGGCCACAAGGCCTGAAGACTATAGTATAACAGAGGTTGAGTTGGGGAAGAGAGACAAGCAAGGAGAATTGGACTTGCTAAAAGAGGCTACCAAGGCTATAGAGGCTTGGTATGCAAAGCAGGGCCAGAAGCTGTAAGAGGAAAGAGAGACAAACACCAATCTTATTGCACTTCTGGCAGAATTAACATGACCCTTAGCCGAAGTCCACCCCGGGACCCCCTCTTCCGGATTGCCGCTTACACAGGGCGATGTGGACTCATTGCACATAATAAAGAAAAAGGTGCAAGCAATAGATGGGTGGGCAACCGAGAAGATAATAGCTATGAGAGAATTTCTAGCGGCGTTCCTCCCAGAATTTTACAGGGTAGATCTCGTCCTTGGCCATGCAAGAAGCTCCACTCAGATATGGGAGCAAGACCTAGAAAAATATGAGAAATGGAAAGCCAGGTTGGAAGAGATCCGTAGCCTAGGTGAGGAGGTTGCCACATAGTCTGACATTTTGGGAGAAGAATCATATGATTCCCTCCAGGTCCAGTACTCCAGACTTGCCCTCAAAATTGAGGTTTGTAAGAAACTGGTTAAGACCTTAGAAGAGAAGCTAACAGGTGCCCGGTATCCTTTAGATTTATTCAAGGCATTCGTGGTTGGGGTATCACAAGATGATCCCTTCACCACCAAAACATGTACCCCAAAGGACTATGTCCTCGGCAAGTTTGACGAAAGGATGGAATCCCTATATCCACCGGGCAGAGATTTTGATCAAGGCAGGTTGTCCCGGTTGTCGAAGACCATGATTCGGTCACATGATGCCATCAAATTGGTGGACGAATTTTGGAGCGGGGCCAGAGAAGTTGAGGATGCGATGGAGGTTGTCTGCAGCCGGTGGGATAGCATCTGGAGTATAGATGAAGAAAGTATAAGCCAAGTGTTAGAAGCTTGGGAAAAATCATAAGTTAATAAAGTTCTTCAGATCTGGGAGAATTTAACCCAGCATCATGTTTTGTATTCTTTATTCTTTTGGAAAACAAGTTCCCAGATCTCGGAGTTTCGGATCCCACAATTTTGAATTCTTTACGTGACCCATGTCTCAGTTCCCAATGCCGACCGATCACTTTTAGGACAGTAATAAAGGTTGTCAAAAGATGGGTAAATGCAACAAGGCACGTCAGTGCGACGGGAGGTTTTTGATGGATGGTCTTCCCAAGGCGCTGCTTCCAAGACACACCTAGCGCATCAGATATAGAGCGTCGCTTTCCCATTTATGAGGCATGTAGCCTCGATTCTTGGGGGATCAAATTTCTTCTCTCTTCCTGGCTCTCTTCTTGAGGCCAATTCTCCCACTCCATCTTTCTTGTCTTATTCTTCTAATATGTCAGGCCTTTTCCATCTCGAGGTCTTTTGTAGCGTGGTGCAGGTAGTACCGACCACCGAATAATGTATTATATTGTAAAGTGTAAAATAAGTTAGGGTTAGGGTTAGGTCAAAAGATGTGTATAAATAATAAGTCTGACCTCATTCTAAGGGTCAGAAAAATTGATGATTTTTTAGTCCACAGTTAATAGCAATCTGGTTTTCTCATTTCTTAGTTGCAGAGCTCAATGCTCCATAGTTTTATGCTTTTAGTAGTTAAATGCTCCCTAGGAGTTATCATTATACCACGCACCAGTGCTTGCTGGAAAGATGTTAATGAAGAAGGAAGGGTTCTCTCAATGATGTTGTTGGCATTCTCTCTTCTGGGTTAACGGTATTTTATGCTTTGTGTTCTTCATGTCATTTGCTCTGATGCTTAAAGTAGATTAACGACCTCCTTTCTTTTGCTACTGATAAAATATGAACTGATGGTTGTATATTTCTTTGGTATTTAGTGTAGTGTGTTAGAATATTGTTGATGTTTTAAATGTTTAGCATAACTATATGTAGATGAAATACTTCTAACTCTGCAAGATCTTTTTAAGTTTATTTTCTAAGTAAAAACATGCTTGGAGGAAACCCCACTTACCTGAATCCCCAGAGTTGATGAGTTGAAGATAACTAGCTATCCCCCTCAAAAATAGTCACGTCTCCCAACTGAAGCCTGCACTGTCGAGACCCGAATCTCACGTGCTTGGAGGCCCGGGGAATCTCGTTTCCCCAGACAACCTTTACAGGCAAAGTTGGCTGGTACCCCGATACCCGGTGACAACTTACCTCTATCGGTAGACTCGGTCATAAAGTACCATCAACATTGTGCTCTGCATTAATTTATGTGCATTACAGAGTGCTTTTGAGTCAAATAGTTAATGCGCTTTAATGTTTTTCTACACATCTCATTTGGGTCTAACCTTGGAGGTTGTTGCGGTGCATGTGCTTTGTTCAAAACACTCATGAAAGGCATGCTATGATGTTTTTGGGTTACCTTTATTTCTCAGGGTGGATCACAAATTGATATATAGAGACATGTGTTGTTTAATAAGTTGAGGTATGGATTGATTTGGATTTTATATGGATCGATTTTAAAATCAATGTGACACAAATGTGAAAAAGAAGAGGTGAAAAGTGGAAGTTTGACATAGAGGTTGCGGTGGTTGATCAGGAGATCCTACATCTTTTCATTTCATCATTTCCTTGGGCTTGCTAGAAGATTGTGTGCTCTTTTGGAAGAATGTGTAGATTTGTATCTTGCCTTGGGATCGTACATCTCAGTTTTGCAATTTTGTTGTATCTTGTCCTAAGGTAGTGCACTTTAGTTTGCAAATCCTTTCTAGGAGTAGTGTGCTTCCTTCGTAGTATGCCTAAACCAAACATTGTAATCAATTATTCATATATAAATTTGGAAGTATTTAACATGAAGTAGTCACTAACCTACTAGAGACACTAATCCCCTATAGTATCTATAAGCACCAACCTGCTAGAGACACTAATCTTGCATGCCCAGATTTGAGCATCAACTCAACAACTAAGACTTCAATCTCAACAGTAACAAAAGGTATGAATCAAGGATCTTCAACTTGAATACTCAAATTCCACTAAATCTAACAAACCTTCAAAATAGTTTACCACATTGCAAATTATCTTTTATAGAACCCTCCAAATGGTTTAAGTGCATCTCACATTGCTTCCACTCGACTATCCTTTAATCATTGACACATATCGAATAATTGCATTCATGTACACCTCATATCTTTTTCAAAAATCCATGATAGATCATAGACCTATATATACACGCACTAAAATTATAATTACATTCATATGTTAACCTAGAAGAGGATTAATCCATCTACAAGTTGGATAAAAACATTAAAACTTTAATAGCATGTGTAATAGGCTAGGTCCAATATCACAAAAACTACTCCAAAAGAAAGAATACACTATGTAATTTCCTATGAAGCTCTATTTGGTTCCAATCATCATCTACATGCTACCTCTAGTGAGTATACACCTAAAGCCTCTACCACATCAAATGGGAATAACTACATGGTTGATTAACTAGGAGTGACCCTTTTGTCACTTCAAACTTTGTTTACTAAAGATTAACTATAAAAACTTTGAAACACGATGAAACATGTTTATACATACTCTCCTTTCAAACTACATATCATAGTTCTCAATTATGAGGGGATGAGGATCATAACAAGTTACTAGGGAAAGTTCACCATCTGAGTAACTTACCTCATTCACTTCTGGATCATACATGTTACAAGCCTCTACTGCATCAAATCTAAATAATTACTCACTCAATTAACTAGTACAATGACCTTTTTGTCACTTCAAACTTTATGTCTACTAAACATTAACTTTAAAAACTTTGAAATATGATGAAGCATGTTTATACATATTCTCCTTTCAAATTTCAGATCATAGTTCTCAACTATGAGGGGACGAGGACCATAACAAGTTACCAAGGCAAGCTCGCTGTTTGAGTAACTTTGCTCATTCACTTTTGGATCATACTTCCTAATCACTTCTACTGACTAGAATGGCTACAAGATGATCTTAAGATATAGTACAAATGATTCCACCATCATAACTAGGCCATGCATTGCCACAACTCAAAATGCAACCCAAAAGGGTATGATATGACATGACAAGTAATTTGCATTCTTCCAAATGCCTTGATACTAATGACCACAACCCATTAGTGTGTCTTTGACACTCCTTTGACATCAATGACAATATATGTTCAACAATTAGTTGTTGGGTTGGAAAGAGTTTAAATGTAGGGATGAATTAAATGCAAACTTATTTTAGTAGATTCACCTCAAATGAACAATCTAACAATTGTGAAACTTACTCCATAATGGATTTAAGGTACTTTGAAGAATAACACATTGGATACAAATATGAGTTGCCTTTCCTCCCTTGGCCTTATTGACGACTTGATACTTCTCTAAGCTTAGCTTGCATGCTTTAGGCTCATTTTCACGATGTCAAATGTATAACAAATGAGGATATGAATTCTTAGAATTGGTTTAAAAAATGAGTAAAATGCATTGGGCCTAAAGGCAAAATATAATATAAAAAATAAGAGAAGCTCTAAATTTGCACTATGCTACTTAACCTGAGATTAAACGACAACCATTAATGGAGAAATTAACATTTTGTTCTACCCAAAAAGAAAGTGTTGCCATATTACATGATATAAGAGTTAGGAAAATCACAATAAAGGGTGAAAAACTTATTTAGTAAATGTAACTACTCTTCTACTTGAGTATTTTACCCATAGATGAACAAGTACAAAGATAATTTAATCTTTTGTCAAAACTATGACAACTTCAACCTTTTAATTTTAAGAGATATATAATGAATTTGCTCCCCATTTTAAATATGGGAGCTACAACACAAAATTGCCTTCCTCTGTTTGTAAATACCATATTTTCCTCCTCCTTTTATAATTGTTGCTCATGTTGGAGTGAGTGATAGAAGTGTTTTCTTAAAGGTTTGAAATTGTATGAATACTTGTTTATTTTATAACATAATAAAAAATACTAATGCGTATATAACCTAGGAGTATCATATGGTCAAAACAAAATGGGCGTAAAAAAGCCTACCATATCAAAGAATTTAACCATATGGGAGACCATGAAGAAAAAACATACATAGGAGCAAATACTAAATGGAGAGCAAAAATGCTTATAGTAACTTAGGACTACTTCTCACCATTTGAGGTGTGAAATAGGTAGTAGGATGATACCTAAGGAAGAATGAGAAAAAATGATATATCTATTCTCCAACATGGGAGTGAGAGAGAGAGAGAGAGCAACATTTTATCATGGAGTGCCCATAATATAATGACATTCATTCCATTTATGTGGATATTTTAAAAAGTGGACAATTTAAGTACTTTATTTGAAGAAACACAACCATAGATAACAACAAACCCAGTGATAAAAATTCATTATTGAAGAGTAGATTTAAAGAAGAAGTTACAAATTGCTTAAGGTTCTTGACACCCTATTCTAGGGTGTGTGCTACTTAAGGGGCCCATAGGCTACTCCGACTTGACAAACATTATTAAAATCTTTCATTCATTCATTCACCAACCCAAACGCTTCCACAATTATAATCTTGTTGAAATACTTTTCAACCTTATAATCTTATTTTATATCCATAACTACATTTGAATTACTTTAAGTTCTCCTAATCTATTCATCTCAATACACCTTTTATTAAAATTTTATGGTCCATTAAGTGATTTAAAAAACAAAAAATTAAAACAATTAGAAAAAAAGTTCACCCTCAATATTCAAAGTCTTGAAACAAATTGTGGGTATGTGGTGGCCACACTCCTTGGAAGGGTAAATGCCCAAGCCACGAAGTCTGTGGTGAAGTATATTCGGTTTGGGTATATATATCTTGGAGGTAAAAATGGGCCAATAGTCTATCTATATAAAAACACGTGGCAGTCTGATAAGCCATATTGAATATAGAGAATTGTCAATCCAGTGAAGTATATAAATTTTTTGGAGCGGAGCCTGTGTTGGAGAGATTAGGAGAACATAGGTTAGAGGAAAAATGCAAGGAGTTGCAGGGGTAGTGGGAGGCAAATCAACAATATTATTTTATAATAAAGATTGTGTCCCAGCCAGAAGATTCACAAAGCCTCACCTCCACTTCAGCAAATGTCTCCTCCAATCTCAGTTTCAATCTCAATCTCAATTTCGTCAGTATAATTTTTTTCTTTTCCTTTTTCTTGCTTACTGAATTTTTCAAGTGCAGTTCAAGTTTTTGATTTAGCAGGTCAGCGTTTCAACCCTCTTAGCGTCCCGATAAATATCATCTGGCATCACCCCAGCTTGCAGCTGATAAAGGGAGCCCTACTAATGGGCATCATCATTGGCACTTTTCTCCTTATTTGAAACCCAATAAGGGCAAAGCGAGTTATTTTGTTTAATTTTACTACTACTATTATTGTAGTTGTTGTTGTTCATAGCTAGTTGCAACAAATTCCAGCTGAGGCTTCTTTTATGTTCTTAACTGAGAGTTCTAGTTACCAATGAGTTTTTAAACATTTTACAGATTTTCTCGACTACCAAATTTTTCTATATCTTTCCTAGTTGGTAGTTAATTCCTTTAGATATTGCCAGGCCTGAATCATGGGAAATTTGTGATGTTTTGCATCGATGTCTAGGTGAATCGTCAAGGTTTAGTTTACTCGAAACTTTGGACACAAGTTTAAGCTTAAATTAAAAGATCCTTTTTATAAATTCACAAAGGCAGTATAATGCACAAGATCGATGTCTGGCTTTGCTCAAACCTGCAAAACAACTTTTAGCTTATATATTTATTTATTTATTTCTTATGCTGAAACCTCCTCAATCCTTTTTAATTTATTCTTCTGGCAACTAGAAGATTTCACACCATGAGCTCGTTACTAGAAACGAGAAATTGCAATGTAACGGAAATGTAATAATAGGCTTGGCGGGGTTGCGCACAAGAAACAAACCCTTTTTTACACGCATTTATATAGATCCTTTATAAAGATTAATATACCTTTCACATTGATTACCATGCAGAGATAATAAATTGATATCGATACAGTAACGGAGATTATCTGTAAATGTCGTGGAGATGCCACTTCTCTGTATTTCAACTACTGATTTCAAATATACCAGTTTAGACAAACACTTCTAAAATGCAATAATAAGCTTAAATGCTTAAGAAATCGTTTAAGTCAAGGTCCTATCACTTATGCCAACAATTGTGTAAAACTACTGCGGAGGATTGAAAAACAGTAGATGCAAACATGAAAGGAAGACTTAACACAAAGTACACCTGGGGAACCCCTCAACGGGAAGAAACTCTCGTAAGAGTGAGTCTCTTCATGTACTATATCCGAGTCATATGAGTAGAATAATGTCCCACAAACCAGTTGAATCTCAAGGCCACAAAAGATAAAAAACCAAATCTACAACTTGCCCGAAATCCAAGAAAATCCTATTCGTCAGCTTGCTACAGCCTTACATGAAAATAATAAGGTTGCTGTTTCATAAGGCATTAAAGTGTTTATATAACTTTATCAATGTTCATTGGGCAGGTTTTCTTTGCATTTAACTCTTGGAAGGGAAAGAGGCACCATTTGCAATTGTTTATTTGCCCATATGGACAAAATTTGTGAAATCACTATTTTCTTCAGTCTGGCTGTTGCTAAATGGTTCTTTCCTTAAACTGGTGGTTTTGTCGCCAACTCAAAATTACTCTGTATCTTAAGTACTCCTTGGAATCTCTGACTTCCTTGAGAGACCCTTGATCAAATCAAAGTTATTTTAAACCTCTCTCATTTCTGATGAATGATTGGCTGAATGTGCTCATTGTAGAATGCTAATGTGAGGTTCTCTTGCATGACAATTCTCATTTGGTCTAGAATAGCATCAATGCACACATAAACCTCTCCAAGGCTAGTTGCATTGGCATCCCCATATCTAATTACTTGGAAAACTGGAGTAATGGTGGAGACCAAAGTTGCAAGACTCTCACTTGCCAAGGCCTGAAAAAAAAATTCGGGAAAAAGTCGCCAGTTTTTTTGAAAAAACTCGGCCAAAAACTTGCGAACTTAAAAAACAGCTTAATTTTAATTAGAAATGCATTTTTTTTGCAAAATTCAATGATAGGATGCATCCAATGAGTTTATTAATGAGAACACAAAAGAAACTAGTTGAGTTTAGATACATATAAATGCAAAGTGGGTACAAAATCGCATTCTCATGCGGGATGTTGATGGCTAGGAGCAAAATAGTACTAAATAGTTTCTACAAAACTAGAAGTAAATACATCATCACAATTACATCTTCCGCTTCCCAGCTCTACTAACAAATACAAGAGAGGAACTAGAGGGTCTAGTCCTAGTAGTAGAACCCTGCACTGGGCGTGGCTATGCCTCCTCACTCGGTATCTCTGATGATGTGTGTGACTCGCTCTCCATCCTGGTATTTCATAGTATGAATCTATGATGCTTGATCATTGACCAATGCCAAATGTCAAAGTCTTCATAACTAGCTCTTAGGTAGTCTTTGTTGGTGTCTGTTTTCAAGTCCCTAGGTCCGGCAAATGAGGTTTGAGTGATTTTGGCCTGTTGGTAAGTCATGTTTGTCTGGGATTTGGGCGAGAGCTAAGCTAATTTTGTCATAGAGATGGGGTCGAAACCAAGTGATTTGTGATAAAACGAGTTAAAACCCTTTGAGAATCCTTTTGCCAGCTTCATTTGACCTTAGAAAGCCATGATGGATTGTGGGAGGTAACCCTACTGAAGCTTGTTGAATCCTGAAATTTGGCTAAGTCTGGAATTTTTCGAAAACCTACAAAATCTAGAATCTGCATCTTAACTCCTATGAAGCTGGAACCTATCTCAAACATCCTGGAAAGTATTTATACAAATATAACTTAAAGTATAAGAAATTAAATGTTATACTTAAATGTTATATTTGTATAAATCCTCCCGCCCCTGAACTGCAAAGCTGGAAACTCAAACCCAACTGCTGCAAATGTGAAAATAAGAATGAAAAAGATGTTTTTTGGCTGTTTAATGTAGGAATAAAACCAAGGCCGAGTTTTTCATTAAAACTCAGTGAGGGCCGAGTTGCGAGTTTTTCGCTGATTAACTCGCAAGGTCCAAAAACTTGGCGAGTACTCGCCACTCGGTGAGTGCTGCAACTATGGTGGAGACCATATATTTTGCATCACCTCAAAAAACATCATTCTTCACTATATCCTGCACTTTCATCCCTTGCTTTGTCTTGGACTCAGGTCATCGATTCCATTTTGCTGTCATAACCATTAGTTGTAATGCCTCTTGCAACTCAAGCATTCTCTCCAAGAGAATGAAATAGGATGCATATCTTGTCTTGACAAATTTCAAGAATTCCTTCTTAGAGAAGGTCCAAAAGGGTTCATGTGAAGTGTAGTGGTTGTCAGAGTAATGAGAATCGCCTAGAAATCGTGTGAATCGCCGGTTTGGCGATTCGATTCGGGCTTCCCGATTTTTTTTGACTCGTTGAACCAAATCGGTGATTTCATTGCCATGAATTGCCGATTCAGCGATTCATCCAAAAAATCGCCAAAATTGCCTGTATGAATCGCAAAAAATCAGCCCGCGCGGCTTGATAAAAAGTCAAGTCAAATTAAAAAACAACAATTTTTTTTAATGTTTTTTTTGCCTTTCCTCTTTGTTTTTACCCTAAAGGGCCTTCTAATTGTTTACCATGAGTAGAAGAGAGGAAAAGTGAGAGAGAAGAAGAGAAAAGAAAAACCACAGGTTTGCAACCAGCAAGAAGGAAGAGCACCAAATAAATCAAAAATCCAATTGGGGAGGACCTACCTTAGACGCCTTTGTAGAAGGCAGACATGATACTCAGAGGTTGAGGCTGAGGCTGCGGCCGAGCTTGAGGATGATGATGATGCTTGAGCTAGAGCCTTGTTTTTTCATTTTGTTTACAAATATTGATAGACATATGTTTCATGGATCTTCATCTTACATACATTTATGATTTGATGTTTTATGGATCTTCATCTTACATACATTCTATGATTTGACTCATTATGATCCTATGATTTCTATTTACTTCAGCTACAATTTACATTTTACGTGTAACGTATGTGATGGATTTAATATTTATCATTTATGTTCCCTGTTTATGTATGTTAGCTTCTATTTGATGATGTTATAGTGTGTTTAAGTTATATTCAATAAAGGGTGCATGAAATAAGTTTTAAATTGTTAAAATCTCTAAATTTCAAGGGTTTTTTAAATTTGCCGATTCGATTCTGATTCATGGCTGATTTGCGATTCGATTCGGCCTTGCCAATTCCGATCTGATTCCGATTCTCGTTACTTTGGTGGTTGTAGATAAACATCTGCACATCAAATGAAACATTATCATAGTATTATAACTTTCAACAAAAGAATTAGGTAAAAAAATATACAAAACTTTGTTTCATGAAACTTTTTTTTCTCAACATCATGATCCTTGCATCCCCATGTCTTGGAAATGCCCTCATCTCGGAAACACGGGGATTTTGCGTCCCGGTGGAATACTGCATTTAACCATCCTTACCATTGGTAAGAGGATTACAAGCATAAGGAGAACTATTTTTTACTAGAAGATTTATGAAATAAGTGGACTCATAGAGCCTTAGCTGAACTATCTTGTAGTAAAGAATGCATGTAAGATCCATATGTTCATAATTCTTCTGCTATTAGTTTGTTGTGAAAGAGAAGTTTGAATGCACAACTTAAGTGATGTTTACTGCCAAACAATTACACTACCAATTGCAATATAAGTGGAATATAATAGTACATAGCAAATAGTTGTAGATGAAACCAATGAATACTTTATTTCAGGGTAATAATTCTACAATCCAAATGTAGACTGAGGAGGATTGCATAGACAGTTGTACTACCTTCCTTGACTCTGATAAGCCTATTTAAAATTTTAAAGTATCCAACGGTTTTCAAATAGAGAATGACTATTTGTTGGTGTGAAAGGGGTGTTTTACCTAGCTAGCACATCATTTAGGTCCTTTTTGCACATGTTACTTAAGTTTCCTTATGGTAACATAGGATGATTATCACTTAGGGTACACATAAGATAGTTATCACTTTATGTCTCAAGTCATAAGATTAAGACACATGTCATATTCGTATGTAATCCTATGTTCACCTTGGCATATATAACCAAGGAGTCTCCTTTGTAATCTCAGTCTTTTTTATCAATCTATCATTTGCATCCTTTGATAGAATAACATTATTCTCTCATATCTGATCTCATTTGTGTTATAATGAAGTTCTTAAATCTTGGGTAGCTACAATCTTCAGCCAAATCTTGCAAAGTATAGAGCATTCTATTGCCAACTCTTACATGCTATCAAAGCTAGCTATCGGCTCTTACACTGTTGACAACCATTAACAACTGACTCCTAACAACCCACATGTAGACAAGTAATTAATATAGAGTTGGATACAAACATACTAATAAAATATAACAATTTGGTTTATGCTATTTACAGTGCCATATATCTTCTGAGTGAGTAATATTGCACATTAACTTGCTAGTTAACAAATGTTTCTTTTTCCTTTGCTTTGCAACATACGATGGCCCAGGTTGTTAATGGTTGTGTGCTCCTTAACATGGGATGGGTGTTGGTTCATTGACAGTAACAGCACTTGATGGTGCATATGAGCATGTCTTCCTTCAAGATTTTCATTCAGGATAAATTTGCATGTCCCAGTGGAATGAAGGGTTGTTCCACTGTAGGACAAATCACATTGGGTAATACTGTAATACAGATGATTTGCGGGTGAGTTGGATTGAGCATTATTTAAGAGCTGCAAAGAGGCAGAACAAAATCTCATAATCAGAAGTATATTGTTGCCATGCTCATCTAAGAGTCTCTCAGCCTAGGCTATTCTCATAATCTTATGCAATGATAAGAAAATTAGGACAAATTACTGTTTCTAAGATATAGTTCTCTCTTTAAGTTGTTTTATATGTATGGCTCACACTGAAGCCAGAAAATTAATTTCATGTTTTATTGATTTGATGTTTTTTACATAAGGATGATTTTATTCATATCTTACTAATTTCTTTAAATTCAAGTGTGCATTATGTTTGAATTTTATTATTTAGGACAATTTCAAATAGGTAGACTTTGCATTCTTACCATATTCTCTTTTTTTGCCTGCAGTAAGGTACAGGAAATTGATTCGATTGAGATTGACACAAGACTCCTTTAGAGTTGACGCATCTAATGCAGATGTTGGAACTGGCAGATACGAGGAAAATGATGGAAAAAATTCACAGGAGCAATTTTCTGTGGATCAATCCCAGATTGATAACGTTTCACATTTGTATGTTGTAATTTCAGTTTTGATTTCCTTACTTAAAAATGTATATCCTTATGTTTGAAATTATGCTTATTGAGGAAAAAAAGAATAATTATCCAAGAAATTCTACTTTATTTTCTTACATCGGAAGTTTTTCTCACAAGGACTTCTAGCAATTGTAAGGTGGTAATAATCAGGATTTTTTTTTTTGTAGGCATCTGTTTTTCTGATGCTACCTTTTATTCTCATTAGCTCCATTGATGTAGTTCTTTGAATGATCTACATATTACTCCTTGTTCAACTTACTATAACCTCAATGCTTTCTATTTCCTTTTGGGTGAGATATGTTATTTTTCAGGCTGGGGGAAAACTAAATCTGTGCCCCAAAGCGTCTACAATTATTTTAGATATGGTTGTGCAAATCCTTACAGCTATTAGGAATTTAATCCCTCATATATCTTATACTACAAAATACTAAGAAGGTCTCATTACATTAGTTCTACCTCGTGTCCAGGTGGTGTGGTAAATAGCTTCTCTAGAGAGTAGAGGGCTAGGAAAGGACATCTTGACAAGATAGTTTCTGAATCACTCAAGCACTAAAAATCTAAACCTTATGAAGGTATGTAGTGAGTCAAATAACACTCTCTAGAAGATAGTTTCTGAATCACTTAAGCACTAAAAGTCTAAACCTTATGAAGGTATGTAGTGAGTCAAATAACACTCTCTAGAGAGTGATTATCATCAAAATTCTGTTGGGATAATAATATAAGGGGAAGTGTGCTTACATCTTGTCATGCACCACAAGGTTTTGAACTTTATAAATATACAGTTATACCAATTTAATTGGTCAAGAGTCAAAGAATTGTTCCCCTCACCTTAGGGCCATATTATTATATGCTTGACAGCTGTGTTAGAAAGGAACATTTTTGAAGGCCAATCTTGAAGATAGAGTTGAAATTTCTAGGATCCATTATTCCTTACGCAGTCATGATTGAGAAGCATTCTTTAAGATGAATGATGGATTAGTAGAATATGCTAGTCATACTAATTTCTTCCCCTAGAGTTGAGTGAAGATTGCATTGAGCATACCTCGAGGTAGTAGTCTGTAAGGTTCACAGGCAGTTGGGTAATATTACAGATTCAAATTTAAAGCATCCAACCTTTTCTAAATATTCCCTTTGATACAGTGAAAGTAATTCTGAGTTGCATCTCCCGTTATGACTTCTGGCTACCTAAACAATTGAGCGCTTTTTGGGTTTTGGATATTTCTTCACACAAAAGAATCTTTGTTTAATTACTGCTTTCTCCACAATAAAGAGTTTTCCCGTCTTTCAATTTTTTGATATAAAAGAAACATGATATAAATATTAAAAAAGTTGTACATATTTTATCGATAAAAAAAAAGTTGTACATATTTTGTAGATTAGTCTCTGTTAAAATTTTCAAACCATGGTAAGCAGATTTTGCACTAAAAAAATTAGCCCCAACTGCAAAGTAGTTTGAAATGAAAAAATTTAATCGAAACAGAAGATCTGAGCATCCTAATCTACAAACACATACTGCTGAAAATATGAACAGCAACTACTCACAAATCTGAATCCTCAATGCTGCATCTATCTCCTTTTACAACTAAAAAAAATTACAGTGCACTAGCTCAACACTCAAATATGCTTTGGCTATCTATTTCAGTGGTGTGCCCAAGGTCTCTTTGATAGAGCAAAGAGATCTCTAGGGTTTACAATGGAAAGTCAACATCTAAGTGGAGTGCCTAAGCTAGGTGGAAAAACTATAGCAGAAAAGTGCTTTGTTCTAAAATAAGAACAGCATCTCACTCGCAGAATTTAGAATCCAATTTAAATATATGAAAAGCAATTGTTTTCATGCTGAAAGACAGATGAATTGCACCCAGCTAAAAATAATACAAGAAAAAGGAAAAAAGAAACTGATTGTTGTGCTGAATTTGGTTGAGTGCACCCTGTGGAAGGAGAACAATTGCCTAGCAACAAGTACAAAAACCTAACAGTTTCTTGAGGTACTAGTGCATGCAATGTTGATGTAATATAGCATCGGGAGTTATCTTTCTCTTGAAGGTGAATCACTTGTCCAAGATATGCGAAGGGCCTTGCATTTGGAAATTTGAAAAGACTTGCATGGAGTTGTGACGAGACATTCGTTTGAAATGAAGAGACTTGCGCTTGGAATGTAAAGAGTTTTCCATTTCGAAGATAAAGAGTCAAGTCTTCTATATATTCACTTTGTCAGATTTCTCATGGTTGTTTGATGGTGATGGTTGTTTGATGGTGATGTTTGCTGTGAGAAATTTGATAATATTGTAATCAGTTTTTTATCTCTCAATAATAGAAGCATTACTTTGTGGCTGGGTTTTTCTCTCTCAAGAAGAAGGGTTTTTCCCAGGATAAATTATGTGTCTTATTGTTCCTTATTTTTTATTTTTGCTGTTTATCTTCATTTCTGGTCAAAACATTAACATGGTATCAGAGCCAGGTTCAGATAACAAAAAATTAAGAGTGTGTGCATGGAGCTACTGACCTTCGAGTGGTATCGTATCTGGAGTTTTATGTGTACTCTCTATCACAATACAGAGCAGCGCACAACAAACACGGGAGTGTGGTGTCTAAAGATTGTGCCATGTGAATGCTATGCTTGGGCATTCATATATTTAAGACTTCCTCAATACAAGGTGTGGACATCTACAAATTCTAGCCGCTCATTATATCTGATAGCCATGATTTCTTCTCAAGTTCCTTCATCCGACACAAGAGATTATAGCTGGTGCTCGGATATTGCCGTTGATTTCTTCTACTTGCTGTGAGCATTCTTATCTGTTTGTCAGGGGTCAATACTTAATTTTGAGCGAGTATGGGTAGTCAAAGACGTGCTCAGATTTGAACGTTTCAGATTTTAGTTCTTCTAGTTCAACTTGGGACTGATCTGAGGACTTAAAAATTACATATCTTCCTACTTGCCGTGCAAATATGGCATTTCAACTCAATTGGAGTATCAGATCTGATAACTGTCATGGATAGGTAAGTGATACTGATTGTAATTAAGGAATTAGAGCCGGCAATAGGGGATGTTTCATCTTCCTGTAGGTAAGTGCAAATCACTTTTTATACAACATTCCCTTGGCTGCTTGTAATTAAGGTATGTTTCTTGTGAGTGGAGGATGCTTGATATCCAATTTATGCTCCTGTTTGCTAATAGCATGCGTTACTCCAATCATTGTATATCACCGTTTCAAATGATTTGCATGGTTGTCTATATATTTGTGTTTAATTGTGTTTTGTTTGGTGTATGGATACATTCACTTGAGTATCTGATTGGGAATTTGGCTTTCGGGAAGAGAACGATGAAGTTTTGATTTCTTTTCAAGGAAGGATTGGAATCAGAACCCTGCTCTTGGAGAAAATGCCACAAGATATCGGTGACAGTGTGAACCTCTAGGTATTGATATTCGGCTATGGAGGCCTCGGATGTGGAGGAGACAGTGAAGGTAGGAGGAAGTGAGATTCAGTGGGAGCTTGAGTGGTAGAGGGATAATGCCAAGGCCTTTGCAGAGGATCAACAAGCTCTTGAAGCATTGTGGCTTCGAAAGGTCCTTGTTTGGTCAAACATAGGAGCCAACTGTAATTTATTGTGACAAATTGACAATCAAAGATGTGAGAATGCTGCCCTTGCTGAGAGGGAGTCTGAGCGTTCAGTTGTTCTTATTATGCGGTGTAATGCATTTTTCTCTGAGACAGAGAAATTTGAGGTGAAAGCCCTTGTAATGCATTTTTCTCTGAGACGGAGAAATTTGAGGTGAAAGCCCTTGTAATGCATTTTTTCTCTGAGACGGAGAAATTTGAGGTGAAAGCCCTTGTTGCTCTTTCCACTCATGGGAGTAGCCATAGTGGATGTCATGTTGAGAGACTCCATGACAACATCATGTGAGTGACTCCGTGATGGGAGCTTGTGTTTATTCCACACATGGGAGTAGCCATGGTGAACATCGTGTTGAGTGACTCCATGATGCTATCACGTTGAGAGACTCCGTGATAAATTTTGTTTTTCTCACAAATGAGTGTAGCCATTGTGACTGTCATGTTGTGAGACTCCATGACATGAGAATCTGGAAAAGATACCTCCCTAGCTAAGAGGGAGTGTTGATGTTATATAGCGTTGGGAGTTATCTTTCTCTTGAAGGTGAATCACTTGTCCAAGATATGTGAAGGGTCTTGCATTTGGAAATTTGGAAATACTTGCATGGAGATTTGAAGAGACATTTGTTGGAAATGAAGATACTTGCACTTGGAATGTAAAGATTCTTCCGTTTCGAAGATAAAGAGTCAAGTCTTCTATATATTCACTTTGTCGGATTTCTCATGGTTGTTCAATGGTGATGTTTGCTGTGAGAAATTTGATAATATTGTAATCAGTTTTTTATCTCTCAATAATAGAAGCAATACTTTGTGGCTGGGTTTTTCTCCCGCAAGAAGAAGGGTTTTTCCCAGGATAAATAATGTGTCTTATTGTTCCTTATTTTTGATTTTTGCTGTTTATCTTCATTTCTGGTCAAAACATTAACATGAAAGGATTTTTACAATAGGAGAGCAGTTGTACTATTATCTAAAAGGATATATTATTCAAAAGCTATTTTTTACATTTCCTACATTCATTTACAAAGGAGAATCTAATGACCGAAGGACTGGTGTGTAGTATCATGCCTACTTACAGGTAGCACAAAAAAGAACAATCTGTGTTGTACATTTAAAATAGACTTCCACTGTACACAGTTGCAGCAATAAATAATCTCAGATTAACTTGAATTTTAATACTTCCAAATGGTCTACAATCAGAATTGTCTCTGTACACTCAGTTCAAGTTTTTGTGAACCAGAATAGCAATAACACAACTTTCAGATATCTAAGAACACAAATGACAGAATGACACAATTATTTACCCTGGAAAAACCCTCCTACTTGAGGGAAAAACCCAGCCACACCCGAAAAATAGATCCCTTTATTGAGTTCTTGAAAACAGATACAATAAACTCTTTCTTATGGTTGAAGACTCTCACCAGTCAATCAATAAGACCTCTTCACCTTATTCACAGAATGATAACTACAGAATAAACAAAACATGTGTATCTCACAGATACAACTCCTTCTCAACAGTCTTACAAAAATATATGTATCGAACATGTACAGATTGAAAATACATTGACAAATATCACTACTTTCATGTAATGCAAATTTCTGAAGCTTAGATCTCAGCCATACGAAGAAAAACTCAGACGACTATATACAAAGCCATGTGTCTTCCAGAACTGATGTTGCACACAGATATGCCGATTATCATTCTGCCTGAAGAATTACTGTCCCTGCAGTTCTATCAACATACAGGTATATACAATCAATGCTAAAACATCGTCCAAAATAGACTTTATCACCGTAACACCAAGGAACACATCTGATACAATACAGCAAAACTGACTGCAGTTAAGATGCCAAGATGCTAGAGGGGGACCCGATAACAGATTTCTCTCTTCAATGATAATGTTACACGCACTTTCTTGAATCATAACGGCACCACAAAGAAACTGACGTATCTCTTGCGGAAGGCCAATAGACAACAGTTACGCATCACCGGCGATATCCTCAATATACTGATAATAAATTCCAGTATCAACCGACGACTCTTCAAAATCATGAACGAATGAAAGGCATCTCATGATGAGACCACGATGCCAAGTCATCGTCAATACAGCAGTGAAAAACGGTGAGAGAAATTTATAAAGGAACATGAAGAAACACGATAATGGTAGAGCAGCTTAACCATGACTGGGAGTCCACATGATGACTCAGCTGGGTGGAACAAAAACTGAAGGATGCCGTTACACATTTGACGCTACAAAATATGAACCGCTTCAAAATCATAATCAACCGGAAAACTTCTGCAGGTATGAATGATATCTCTCGAAGCTACCAGAACATTAACACTCAGAAGTTACAGTAGTTTTCAACGTCTTGCTGATTCTATGTTACTGAGCAGCCAATAGGTCCATGAGTATCCTATCACCCAGTTAATGCCCGATCAGATCTGGACAAGTCTGTACCCCCATTAAATCTGATCTGGGTGAAATTTTTGTATATAATTGATCTGTGTGGTGGCGTGACTGGTTAGTGTATGTCTGGTGGGATGGCGGACTGAAGTAGGGCTGCTGGTTGATGACTTCGATTGAGTGTGTAACCCTCCTCTTTGGTGTGATGGTGTAGCCTGGGTCTAAGACACCACTGTGTTCCCAGGACAACAACAACCCTTGTGTGGCGATGTGAGACTTGCCTTGCCAAGTCTCCTTAAACTCCTAATATGAGATCTGATCCTGAAATCTTCCTTTATCCACTACAAGACAACAGCTGCTATCTTTCTATCAGCCCTGGAATGATGGTCAACTCAGCACTGGTATTATCATATTATGGCAATATCTGTCCTAGCGAATTGCTGTGAATGGCCGCTTGCCCACTTACTTGCAGGTCAGCAACTGAAGTTGCAGCAAATTTCCCAGGGTTCGCACTCAAAAGATGATGTTGGGTGGCCACAACTTGCCTGAGCTCCAGCGATTCAAATCTGCTCGCATACTTCTTCAGCTCCTAACCTAAAATTTTATATCAGACCTTTAGGTTAGGTTACATGCAACCCCTGATGTAGGATTGCCTGGCAAAGTAGGGTTTTCGTCCTATGTTAGCTATTCTCTCCAAGGATTTTGTCCTCTTCAGCTATATGACTTGAAAATTTAAGAGAAAATCAGTTTTCAATAATTCAGACACATACCTCCCAAAATGATGAACAAAAATCAGTTTTCAATAATTCAAACACATACCTCCCAGTCATTTTTATGACTATTCTCATTCAGTAGTCATAACTCTACAACCTGTTAACTCTCATGCATCTTTGAATAATCACAAGCCAAGGGTATCCACAGAGCATACAAACAACTCTTAAGTATTCATTAATATGGGAGAGAAGTGATGATTTTTAGACAATCCACCTTTTTAGATTGTTCATTATCTAACTTTTTAACTTTTTGATCAATTGACAAAATTTTTGCTGCATGTAATGCCTTATGAATTGACCTTGATTCACAATTATTATCAATAAGGGATATTTCTACATTGAACACATTGTTTGTTTGTCAGCAATGCGAGCTTCCATATCATATAAATATTTTATTTCTATGATTTTTTCACTGCATGAGAATATTTTTATTATTGTGACTTGGCTCAAGTTGAGAGGTTTCAGATGATTATGCTTTAGGATATGATCGAGTGCAAGTGAACAGTTGATTAGTGGATTGGCGAAGCCGAATTTGCTGTCCAGTCCCTTCATCTTGAGAGTACATCTTCAAACTCACTAAGTTTATTCATAAGCTTAGGTCCATGGGTGGTTCTGTTTCTTCCTATGGGAGATCCATTTTCGGCACTTTGTTCCTTAGAGGAGATTGCCTCTTTTGGTCCTATAGACATTGGTGTTGGTTCTTCAAGGTCTGCTTACTCTTCTTATCTATAGACATTCCTTTTGATTGGCTACCTCTTTTTGGGATCTCTTTATGTTCTCCTTGTCACCTTCTTGGGAAGGAGGTGCTCAATAAATTTGTGATATAGGACATTTACTCCTAGTACATCTAGGCTACTTTGACATTCACTCTAAACTCTTTCAGCCCAGAATTAGCTTTCTATGCTAAATACTTTTTACAAATTATTGGTGGGACCATTTTTCCATTCAACCATCTTCAACATCATTGTTCTCAAGATTTGAGAATTTCCCTTGGTCAGTTATGGGTGTGCTACCATCAATTTTGCGTTGAGATGGATTGCCATGTTTTATAGAGTGAAATCGTTTGTTGTTTTCATTCTCTCTTAGGTTTAGTTTTAAGACCTTTTTTCTTTTTGTGATGTCTGGTATACTATGAAATCTTTGTGAGGTACCATTCTCCTTACAAATCTTCTAGAGGTTCTATATCCATTTTCTTTCGCTACCTTGATTAGAGATACTTGGCCCTATTTCTGCACGAGGTCACCACTTTCAGGCATAGATCTCATTAGAGTAGTCTAGGATCTACTAGGTTGATTACTTTCTTCTTTCAACTTGTCATGAATGTTGGAGGTATTAAGTGCCCTTGGGATATTATTGATTCATGGAAACAAATTGGGATATTAAGTGCCCTAGCTCTCATTGTAGTAGTTGTGGCCTTGTCTTTTCTTGAAGTTGGGGACCTTGTACTTCACCTCTTGCATGGCACAAACCTTTAGGGTATGTTCACATTACTAGTTTCTTCTCTACCACCTATAGTCATTCTTAACTTTGAGTGTTAGGAGAGGTTCTATGCGAAATCAACAACCTCTTAGCATTGTCAAGCTTGCTCTCCTTGTCTTGGACTTTCCCTATTGAGCATTCTATTCACGTTTTAACACATCTTTTAATGTGACAAAAAATGAAACAAACGTGCAATAATATTGTTATTCGATTGGAAGAGGAAGCTCCTTGTAAATTAAAAAAAAAAACTAAAATTTTATATGTACTTGCAATTTACAATCTTTACAATGATTTTTAGGGTGGTTTATGTTCATGCTGAATAAAATGTAAATGCATATCTGTTTTGTTTTGCCTTGGGTTAAAACCTAATACTGTCTTCTCGACACTAGGCAAAAGATTTTATTATTTTTGACTAATAATGAATCCTACAACTACATGCTTATACCATTCAATTAAAAATAGGAACTAACTAGGGCAAGTACACATGAATTGGATAGATTAATATATAAAGATGAACTTTGCGCTAAAATAAATGTAGGACTTGGTACAAAGTCAAGATCTAATTGTACAAATCTTGGCAATTCGCCAAAGCAGTTTAACCGTTAGCACATATACAAAGAGATCTCAAATAAACCTTCATAAGTAAGATAAATGTAATAAATGCCATTGTGTAAATAACAAAATAACAATAGCATTGGACATTTGATGAATAGTAACTTCAGCAATATTTATGTAGGAGGATTGCCATTGATCATCCAAATGTAAACAGTCAATTATTTATACTGTTTACAAACAATTGCATGGAAGAAACGTAATAAATTGACTGGAATTCAACTCTAGCTATGATTGCTTGGATGACACGTGAGCTTTATTACAAATTATCCTGTTTGCTAATTCTAATTTTACAACATGCAACTGCCAGTTCTATTGATTACTAAAGTCATTACAATTTGACCCTTAATGCTCATGTCTTGTATGATGAGATAGATGATCTAATAAAAGTTGACTTTTAGCCATAAATAACCAACACTAAAAATAGTTGACTCTAGTTAACAATAACTTGTCCTAGAATATGTTTTTCTCTATGAATTTGGCAATAAACTATTTTTAACATAGGCTAAAAATAGACGTTTTTGGAAATGCAGCTTTGGACTATTTGATTCAAATGATGCTTTCCTTTTTTCTGATGAAGTTTGGCAAATCCTTTGATGGAACTCTTAACATTTTGTCAATTTCAGTTGTTCAAAATTGAAATTCTCTTTGATTCCACCAAATTCTCTGAAGACATTTTGAATAAAAGTGAATTCCAACAACTATTCCTTTCCAATTTTGATCAATGTTCTCAAAACTTCAACTTGAAGATTTTGAAAGCACGTGTATCTTACCCCTTGTGAAAAATATTGTAAGGACTCTAAGTTAACTATATATATATATATATATATAGATTATGTTCAAAATATCACAACATCATAGAGTAAAAAAAACCTCCATAAATTATGAAAAAAATACTAGTAGTGGCACTCTCATCCTTGCTAGTTGGATTGTCCTTAACATCGAGCACAACAAGGTGGGAAGTGACAGCATTCAAGTTAATATGGTCTATCTAGGTACCCCACCTATTTGTGCCCCCTTGTAATCACTTTGTGGGAATGGAGATGCAAGTTGGAATGCACATACACTAAGTCCTCTACTTTTTTTGAGTGTAGTTGATTACAATTTATTGAGTGGATGAAAGAGTATGTGCTCCATTGCCTCTTAGATGGAGTTGAACTAGCGAACTATTAAGGCACGATTAGAGGGTTGGAGCTATAAGCATAAAATTTCAAATTTGAATTATAAATTATTTTTAAAAAATAAAATAAAACTCAAGATAAAATCTCAATCGTACGAGGTTCTAGTTGTGTGAATGATTGGTCATTGAAGTGCCACCAATTGTGAGCATTAACCTTAAACTTGAAGAACATCAATGCTAAAGTAATTGGGGTGTACAAAATCCATGAACTTGAGTCTAATTACACCCCACATGTTTGATTCAATGAAGAGTCTACAAAGTGCTTCCTTGTACCTTTGGCTGACTTCAATATCTCTATTGGGGTCAATCTTTGTCAACATAGAAAGGACCCAGATACAATAATATTTGGGACTTAACACAAGGGCAAGAAGATGTAGTCGGGTGGTTGTTTTATTTCATCTTTTTTTTAATAATTTTGTGTAGTTATTTAAAATTTTTTCTTCAGGATCTTGCCCTTTCGCTTTTATGGTGTCTTGCATTTTCTCAAGCATTGAGTCAATGCTATTATATCTCTCCCAAACAAGGCCTATCCATGCCAGTATAATGGATCATACTCAATAGGGCTTGGCGAAATTAAGATATTCAACATGATTCCACCAACTTTCATTAAGGATCTCTTGCTTAATATTTGCTACCCTCACAGTGCTAGATTGCCTCCGTATGGACCAAATTTTGGTTGATTACCATGTTAGAGAGTGCCTCTTGAACCTTTACAAGTTGTCTTAAGACAATTTTCATGGAGCCAAAACAGGTCTCAACAACCTATTCATAGAAATAAAAAAAAAAATATAAAGAAATAATTTTTTGAACTTCTTAAAGAAGAAAACATAAACTAAACATAAAAAAATAAATAAATTACTAAAAAGAAACGTAAATATTTAAATATAATTTTTTAATAAATCTTATTGCTTCACTTACCTTAAACAGCTCTGATTTTGAGATGTTCTAAATATGCCTCGTGACATATGGTGGTCAGCACTGAATATTTGGATGTCGACCTCACTATACAACTATTTGATCTCATACCAAGAAATATGTTTACTACTATGAATTTGATCACTCTAAAGGTATAAAAGAGATGTACATGGCAGGTTTTATTGTTAGAATGCAATTTTACAGATACAAGTTTTTGCGAGTCTGAGAATGTTTATAAGCGAATTTCTGCATTTCAGAACACCAGTAGAGAATTAGTCTAGTTTCAACAAGTTTGAATGACCATCAAACATTGCTTTGATATTGCAACTACTACTTATATGAAGAAACGACTGTGAATGCATACCATCCTTGATTTTCTGATTAGTTAATACAATTCTTATTTAAAGCAAAGTGCTGTGCAGTAATGCATTCCCACTGGTTGCTTTCATGAAGTTTGTTTTGGGATCTATATAACTACCAACGAGATTCAAGCCCCATGAGTATTCTAGTTATAGCTAGATAGTGGTCATTTGCGAGGTTTGAATAATGAATTTCCAGTGCTGTTAAATTGATTTTGCTTTCATTTGCTTGTGCTGGAAATTAAAGGAATACTACATTTATTTCTTGAAGTTTGTAACAGTGAAAAACAGACTGGGAGAATGCACTTCATTCGTTCAGTTGCAGGTGTGATGGCTATAGGCATTGCAGTAGCTGCTGTAGTTACTCTTGTTCGTGGAGGTCCGTCAGCTCTCATGGCTACCATTTCAAAATCAGGCTTTACAGCTGCATTTTCATTGATAAGCATCTCCGAGATTGGTGATAAAGTAATTGCCTTAGTTTGATTAATTTGTTTAGCCTTTCTGTACTTTATTTTTTTTGTTTGTTCTTCTTTTGGAATTTAATCTCCTGCAAAACTTCTTTTGTGAATGGATGTACCTGTTGCAATTATTACGAAATTGGACATAGAGAGGAGTGCTTACAGCTCCAGTAAGTTTTGATTTGGTGGTATTTCTTGACAATGGTGGCGAACCTTCCTATTTGCTCATATTATCAAGAAAACCTGTAATAATTGCATATAGGCTCAAATCTGCAGTGTCACAGGGAAGGCACAAAACTCTCAAACTTTAGAAAGTTGTGGAGTGTTGAACACTCACTTTCCGTAAACTTAACAATATAACGATTCTCGTTTGAATTTAGCTTCAACAATAAGTTTAGATGGGAAATTCAAGTTAAAGGAAAAAGGAGCATAAAGGTCTGATAGGAGTTTGCCAAAAGTTGAGAAGAAGAAACAAGGTTCTCAATGTTTGAGAGTGTAACAAGATAAGACTGGTTTAGCGAAATTCGTCTCAAGGCTTTAAATAAACAAACAGCCTAACATTTTCATGCTTAAGTATGGTCAGGTGGGTAGAGGAAATATTTGAATTTGGACAAAAACTGAAATAAGATTCTAAAGAAGTTTTTGAAGTGCTTGATGCATAAAACAGAAAACTATTGGGATAACAAATGGGACTCTAAAATCAAAATTGTGGGCTGCTTTCTGAAGTGAAGCTGGCCTGCTTTCTATTCTAGGATTACGTTTTTTAATTTCTCAATGTCTTGTCTCAGATATGAAAACTCAATATTAAACTGGTTTAAAGTCGCAAGCAGTGTTTTTTTTGCATCAATATCATATAAAAATTTAAGTTTCTTGTGAAAATCCTTGTCTTCATACTCTCTGGTTTATCATTTTATGAGGAGAACTATGACAATGGGTACCCAATGAGAAATGGATTTAGATTAGATGTGAGCTCAAAAAAGAAGTGCATTAGTCCACAAAGGTCTTAATAAACTATAAAATTTAGACTTGCTATTGATGGTGATGAATAGTAAAATTCAAATAAAAGTATATTAAACTTTAATCTCATCCTAAAATCAACTCAATATTTGTGTTCCTTGGGGTTTATAGAATGTTTTGGGATGTGAGGACGGGCCAATTCATACAGAATGTACCCAGCTGTCTCTTTTTTTAAGAAATTCTGAGGACGTCTCAGGGACACCCTCACCACGGGGGACAGCTCCTAGGAATGTTTAATAAAGGGGGATACCAGGAGGATGCAAGGGCATCTCAGACATCCCTATGACATCCTGGGGATGCACTGATGCCTCTTCCTTGGACTGTTAGTGAACAACAAATTAAAATTTGACCTGTTAAAAAATTAAAAATATCTAAACACTTTTGGTGCTTCCAACTTAAATAACATATTGTGTACTTCTATTTGCCATACTGCCCTATAATTTTATTGATTTCATTTGCATTATCAATTTTTTGATTTTGCAAGAAAGGAGTTTGGCAAAACCAAAAGTTGAGGAGAGGTGAAAGAAAATGAAGAAGGATAAAGGACGGAGGAGGAATAGAAAGAGAAAATACTTGCAAATGCTTTCAGGCATTTAAATGTCAAAATTTGCAAATGCTTTAAAGTATTAAAATGTCAATTACTTGCAAATGCTCTCAAGTTCCATTGTATTTACAACCCTTCATAATGACAACCCTTTGAAAGAGTTACAGCCCTTCATCATTGCTGCCTTTTGAAAGAGTCACTTCCTTATTTTCTTCACATTCCTTTCTTCTTCCAGTAATCCTTCTTTAACTCCTATGCTATTCCCTTCTACCTTCCTCCATATCCCTTTCAAATTAACTCTCCTTCATTTTATATCTTATTTTGAGGGAGTCACAACTCTTAATTACATATCTCTTGACCTTTCATTAAATTTAGTTAATTTATAATATATTATTTTTATTATTTATTTTAATTTTAATTTTATTATTTATTATTGAATGTTATTTCAGAAAGGGGGCATTACAAGCTCACACTTGAGGAGAGGTAAGATGATTATATTGTACCAATATACACAATGAAATTCAAGTAGACCACGTACATATTGGTTATTTGAGGTGAATATAGTGGAATCAGCATCAAAGCAGTACAAGAAGAATCGATTGGTTATTTGAGGTGAATATAGTGGAATCAGCATCAAAGCAGTACAAGAAGAATCGATTCATCATTTAGATACCTCAGCACCTACTAGTTTAAGGCCTGAAAATTTGAGTTATAGTAGGAGAGGAAAGAGGAAGATGTAGTCTTTAGTTTGTTGTTTTTCACATTTGGACATTATCATATATGTAATTTTGTAAACATTTATAAACTTATGCTGCTGTTATACATTTTAAAGTTTGAAGCTATGAGTACGAATGATGAAATTTCAAATATGAGTGTTTGGATTTCATATGATGTGTAATGGTTCAATTATGGCTCTTATGTTCTCTAAATGCATTAATTTTTTTTTGTTTTTATGTGAAAGTACATTTTTTTTTTCTTTTGCCATGTCATTGCCAAGTCCTTTCCTAAGTTTTTCCGGAGTCCGTGTTCGAGTTCAAGTCCAAATTTTTGGGCTGCCGAGTCCGAGTTCTCCAACTATGCCACACTTCATTGGCATTGTTTTGGACATTCGTGAGGAAGGGATTTTCAAACTTATTGAGGCTTGGTTTGTTTCCCTTTTAATTCTACTACAAAGGATGCTTGAGTTGCAGGACTATTTGCAACTTATAATTATGACATGAATGGAATAGGTGGAAGGAGTAAAATAGAAAGTAGGGGAAGAGGGTGAAGGAGATAGTGGTTATTGATACTTTATGTTGAATTTGAAATATATTGTATCTTTTATGTAGCTTGTTTTCACTATCCATCACATTTGTGGTTTTAATATTCCTAGTCTTTGGGAGATCTACGAGTTCATCATTAGCATGCTTGGCGAAATAATGGCTACCATTCATGAGAGACCCCAACCTAGAATTATACATCGAGTATATATAGTCTGTCATCTAGACAAAGCAGGAGAATTTGAATACCTTTTTACAAACGGTTGCATAGGCTTTGAATCCAAAGTGGTATGTGGAAAGGCATGGTAGACTTCTTTCCATTGCGAACCACAAGGCTAGAAATAGTCTCACGAAGGCCTTTAAGAAAATGTATACCCTAGATGAAGCTTCAATTATTACAAGTGAGTGGATTGAATTTTCAAAACTAGATATGAGGTTTTGGCAAGGATTGATAGGCACCCTTTGGAACAAAGCAAGCCAGTTAGTTTGTGGTGAATCCATGAACCTCAAAGATTGCTTCACACATGTTCCATTTGGCTATTCAGCTCGGGAGGCAGAAGGTGAGTCTTATATTTTATTGGCAGGTTCTAATGCAAAAGGAAAGTGTATGACCAAGTTTCTTCTCATTCTTTATTGAATTCTTTTTCTTCTTGATTAGTAGATATCAAGACTCCTTTAGAGCTTGAGTATTCTAAGGATGAAACAATCCTTATTATTATTTTTCTTATGGATGATGGGTTTTGAGCCACTCGTTTCTTTGAGCTCAATTGGACAAAGGTGAAAAAGAGAAAGGAAGATGTCAATTGTTTTAATTAGTACCTTTTAGTGTGACACAAAATAGAATTAAAAATAATCTAAACTAAATAATATGTACCTCCAATTGACAATCTTTACAATGATGATTGAGGTGAGGTGGTTCATGTTCATGTTGAATTAAATATAAATGCATATCTTTTTGCTTTTGCCTAGGGTAAAAGGTTGAGATACTCTCTCAACAATAGGCAAAGGATTTTATGCTTTTCAACTTAAAACAAAACCTATGACTACATGTGTACATTGTTTAGTTAAAAAATAGAGATGAAATAGGGTAAGTACACTTGGAATTGAATTGGCTAAAATATGAACACAAAGTTATGGTTAAATAAAATGTAGGATTTAGTACAAATCCATGAGCTAGACCTTAAAAAGTAGGATTTAGTACAAATTCATGAGAAGGATAGACCACATTGGTGTATGCAAAATACCCTTTGGGATATAGTGAGTTCTTCTCCAAGTCCACCTTTTAACAATTAGCAAAAAATGCCCAAATCTCGTTCAAAATGGTTTGATAACACCATTAAGGATGTGAAAGAAGATGAACAGAAAGTTGCTTGCATGAGACAAGCTGAAAAGGGAAAGCCAAAATTTCTAAATATGCAATTTTTTCCTCAGTCTCATAGGTGTTTGAACCAATCCGATTTGAAGAAGCCTCTAGTAAACCATAATGAGAAGCTTCTATGAAAACAAAATTTGATGTCTTGACAAGGAACAACACATGGAAGTTGTGTCAATTGCTTCATGGCAAGAAGCCTATTGGTTGCAAATGGGTGTACAAGGTGAAATACAAATTAGATGGGTACATTAACAAGTTCAAAGTTCAACTTGTTGCCAAAGGATATGCACAACAAGAAGACAGAGTACGAGGAGACATTTGCTCCAACAATGAAAATGGCATGTCTTTGCCTTGTTTCTTCTCTTGTAGCATAGTTTGGGTGACCATTGTACTAAATGGATGTCAAAAGTGTATTCTTGAATGGTGACTTAAATGAAGAAGTCTACTTTGTCCGACAACATGTAATGTCCCCATTTTAGGTCACCTTTGTTCCTAGTGTGGATTAGCCTATTAGAAGCCCTCGTAGGCTAAGTCAGAGCAATAAAGGGTCTCAGTTGGCAGATACAGAGGTCAATTCCCATTTCAGAGGATAGGGGTGTTCAGGTTTGCACCTTGTTCGGATCAATTTGGCACACTTACTATTTATAGTATGTGTTTATTTTAGGAAAGTCAGGATTTCCATCTTTAGCAGGACACCTGAATAGGTTGGTGGTAGTGTTGAGATCTGGTATCATTGACGGGGGCAGTTATTCAGGGACTTACTATTTAGTAAGTCAATGTTGAGGAGTTACTATATCTGGCAGGGCACCCAGATTCATGGTCTACTCAGTGGTTGACTTATTTGTCAGTTGGTTTAGTGGAATGACTTTATTGAGCGCATTGATATTATTATCATTAGTAAAGTCACTTTATTAATGATAAAGTCATTATAAAGTTTTAATGTAAAGTTATTTAATAAAGGGGTCCAATTGACTTAAAAGGTGCATTAAGTGTATATTATAATATGGGGGCCTATTTATTATTTCTCCTAAGTCAACGTGAGACATCAAAAGCACATATATTTAATGTTTTAAAAAACAACACAAAAGCATGGCGGATTTGGCATTAAGTATATAAAGTCTTCATGAAAAGGATCGACCATCATTATGCATATGTTATTGACTTGGTTTTTGGCCTGAGCCTCTTGGAATTGGGAATTGGTGCCCTTAGTCCAGGGTTTCCGCACTTTGGAGAACATAAATTCTTTAGAGTTTCAAGCATCTGAGGTGCTGAAAGAAGCACTGATATTTTCTATACAGAGTGACTCAATTCAGGGTCATCATTATGCAAAACGGTGAAAGGAATTCAGTTGTAGAAAAAGCTACAGACGGATCTGACAGAGAGTTATAGATGGCTGAAGTTTCATCAAGTTTTGCTAGGTCTAAGGTGCCTCCTAGGGTCTTAAGCGAGTCTGGTCGCCTCGTTGTTCCTACCCTCCAAGTCGCCTCACTCCTGCCATTCTAGACTGAAATTTGGATCACAAGTTAGTTGCTGTTTCAGATTTCCAAATCTGGTATCAAAATCGAGTTTACAGTTTGCAGTGTGTACGCATACATATTATTTCCATTCTTTCCCTACATTCTTGCATTTCTACTTTACACAGTCATTTTCAACTCCTTAGCGAAGGAATCCTTGCATCCTCTTAGAGCTTGAGCCTCGAGCCTAGTGGATCAGCTTTCCTTTCGATGTGTGAAATTTGGTTTGAAATTTTGATCACAAGTTAGTTGTTGTTTTGGATTTCCAAATCTGGTATCAGAATCGGGTTTATAGTCTGCAGTGTGTCTGCATATATATTATTTCCATTCTTGCTCTACATTCTTGTATTTCTACTTTACATAGTCATTTTCAACTCCTTAGCGAAGGAATCCTTGCATCCTCTTAGAGCTTGAGCCTCCTTGAGCCTAGTGGATCAACTTTCCTTCCGATGTGTGAAAGCATTTGAGTGTGAGCTTCCTAGTTTGACCTTTCGTCTTAGAATCAGGTTATTTTCCTATACTATCCAAAAACTTCTTTTCTTTATTTACCAAGCTGTGAGAGATTGAAGGAGAAGTTATGAATCCTAGTGAGAAATGATTGATATTCCCTTCTTGTGAAAGACTAATTTGCATACCCACAACTTCTTTCTTCCTGTTGGTGAATTCTCCTATCCATATGGTGACTTGTGTAAGACCAAGGCATGGAAATCTGTACTAGGGAGAGATTCCATTTGGAGACTTGGCGCATTTGAGCAAAAAAATATTGAGCCTACTAAGCCGCAACATGGAAATTTCAAAATGTCGGGGCTTTCTCTTTACGACCTTGTTTCATGATGTGTTGCTGAAACTTAATCATATGGGAGATGATTTGTAAGTTCGAGCAATAGTAAACTAGAAAGTGTATATGATAGAGCCATGGGAGGGATAGCCGCAACAGGGAAACTCCAGGATTCTGTAATTGGGTATGTTTGTTATAGAAATTTGATGTGATGTCCCCTTCTAGTTAGATATCAGTGTTGTAGCAGGATTAACCTATCAGTTGACCCTCGTAGGCTAATAAGGGTGGATAGAGGGTCCTTCGAGGCAGAGACCTAGTCAAAGAATGGGTTTTTTTTGGTTGTTTTAGACCTAACATTCGTATGGTTTTTAGGGGTTAGTTTCTCAAACTTACTATTTATAGTAAGTCGGAGGATGGTTGAGAGGGACCCCTTCTATTTTTAGTAAGGCAGTCAGATGAGCAGTGGATGCAGTGGTTGACCGCAAGGTTCAGATGGAATTGGGAAATAATGAATATTAGAGAAGTTATTAATGTTTAATTGGCCTAAATGATAATTATTTATTAAAAGGTGATAATATAAGTTATAACTTGAGGGTTTATTCAACTTTGAAAGGGGGCCATTTGAGGAATTAATTATGAATGCCAATTTTAATGAAATATTAAATGTTTCCCCTAAGTCTTAATGAAATAACATTTTTTAATGTTATTAATATGCTTTTTGGGGAAATTCGACTTCATAAGGAATTATAAAGACTTTCAAAGGCAAATCGAAATCATTCTTGGCATTTTGAAAACTCATTTCATGTATCTACTGAGCATTGGAGAACAGGGACGAGGGTTTCTGCAATTCCAGAGCTTTTTGAGCATTGGAGAGCGTAGCTTCTTGACTGTATCAGCTTTCTGACGTTGTGAGATATCAGTTGAAGTTAGCTTATTCGTTGGCTTCATTCAGAGGTCAAGATTGGGCTTATTGGAAGAGGAATTTCAGAGAAAATAAGCAGTTAGAAAGGCTCAGCGTTGGGAGGGTTAAAGGTTTGAAATCTGGTGATTATTGGCACCATTCTAGGGCAGATTCGATTGCTTTTTGGCATCCACTTACAGCAGCAAAGAGGCGCTAGACATAGAGGTGCGATTTTAAGCAAGGAGGGTTTAATAAATTCCGGAAAATTTCAAGAGAAGGCGCTAGACTTGGAGGAACACGTTGGCATTAGTTTCGAGGGTCTACTCTACTGATTTTTGTTGTATTGATTCATTTTGTTGCTGCTTTTTACCAGTAGAAGCATAGGAGCCATAGACATTTCATTACTGACAATTAGAGTAAACAGTTGCAGAGGACTTGGGGTCTTCACATTTGAATAAATGAGATATTTATTGCTACTATTGTGATTAAGAATGGTTCTTATATATATCATTGATTATTTATGCAATGATTCTGTATACATGTGAACTGTTTGTCATAATGCTTAACCTCTGAAAATTAAGAGTAGAAGTTGGGTGTTAAATAATTTAAGTCTGAATCAGGACAGAATCATAAACTTGGTGATTTTGTATGCAATTATTCTATGTGATTATAGTTTCAACTCTTTTTGAGCAATGTCATGGAATCAATGCGAAAACACGTACTATAATAGGAACCTAATCTCATGAGCATGGAAGCTGTTTGTTATATTTACCAGTGGAAGAAAAAGCTATTTTCCATTGTGCAATTTTCTGTGATCTAGAAAGGGAACATTACATCCTTGCAAATTAATGAGGCACCTCACTCTTCATTGTATTCCTTACTTGCCACCATAAGCTTCTCTTTCGATGATTGTGCTTCTAATGTTAACTTGAAGACACATTTCACTTCCACTTCTAACGTGTCCTCTCTTTCGATATTATTGATCGGGAAATCAAGCCTTTAGTTAATCTCTCAAACATTCCATTGATATTCCAACTAAAACTTTCTTAAAAGAGATCTTGGCTTTTGTAAAGATCCTTAATCGATATTTTCTAATTTTCACATAAAACTCTCCGGTGTTGTGTCACAAGTTTAACGATCCAATAGTTCTGAACAGCCGTGTCTGATACTTGTGTATGGTGATTACTAAATCTTCTATGTGCCCTTGTTTTCATAAACAGCTGAGGGATTTATAATAATTATGAAGACTGGCGCATGCTGGGTAATGAGTATTAATTGCAGAATAGAGAACTAACATGATATGACTTATATCAAGGATACTAAATCACAATGCTGAATAATGAAATAGATTCCATAAAACTGATTACGTTTAGTTCTCAGAAAACCAGAAATATTAATTTTGCAATGGGATTTGGGATTTAACATACGGTATAATCTTCCTAAGGAGGTCGACTGCTGACCCAGGCGTCTAAGCTGAGTGGTCCTGTTCCTCGTCCTTGAGTTCAATGCCGCCAAACACCCTGCAAGATTCCCGCACCTCCTGTTATCCTTCCCTTTACTGTTCTGGACGTTCGAACAAGCCGCACTAAGTATTGGGTCGGCTACTGCTGCTACGCTGCTGTAAACAGTCTGAACGACAGCCACAACTGAAAGGTGGTCGGCAGACTACTATCGACCTGTGCACTATTCGCGCCCAGCTCCTTCAATGGACTCTCAGCCCCCTCCCCGATAGGCAGTGGGAATGCGGGAATGACAGAGCCCGAGCGTATACAACCCGCGTGACTGTTTATACTATCCACAGATGTCAAAGCAACGGTGGCGTTTACTAGCGTCGACAGACACTCCCAATCGCTATGAACTCCCTGTGTCTAACTCCAGATCACCCGCAGACTGTTACCAACGTCTCCCGTGGAAGTTGTTACCCACGCATACAGTCAGAATGCAGTGTAAACGGTGCGTATGATGAAGATGTCCCAGCAGTGAATCGGAATGGTGATGGTAACGTGATTTCCTTCCTCTGAATAACTCGGACAGATAACCACTAAAATGCCAGAATACGGAAGTCCAAATTCTATGATATTGCCTCTCCCATAACTGCGGTTTCAGTCTATTACTCAATACTGGTATTAATATTATTTTTCCTGGTTCCTGGATTTCGAATTTCAATACTGAAATATAATGCCTAGTATAACATCTGATGTTCTTCACTTACTTGATAAGCTCAATGGTGAAAACTGAGATGAATCCACCCTCAATGAGAGAAAGCTGGGGCTACGTCCAATTTTCTCAATCCTTCCCAAGGGGCTACGTCCTCAAGAATAATCAGTCACATTAAAGCAACCAGATATAAAAGCTTTTTATATTTTCTCATTGTACTTTCCCAAGGAAGATTGCCTTCCTTTTATCACCTCGAAGTGAGAGCCAAAACATCCGAGTAGGCAATGTGGGATAAAAAAAAGCACTTTCGTCCTTTAGTCACTTAAGTCACTTTATAAAATAAAGTAACTTAAAATTATAATATTAAAGTGACTTTATAACAATACTTTATAAAATAAAGTATCCCGACCATATAGTCTGACTCAGATATAAAATAAATGTCCAAGTAGCACCTGTGACTGACTGGCATCCTCTGAAAAGCGGCCATTAGACTATCTGGATGGCTAGATAGGCTAATCAGGCATAAAATTGCATTACTGTAGAGAAGGGGACATTACAGCTTTGCCACCATCTTGAGTTCCATTTCTCAAGTGGATTAAATGAGCAAGATTGAAAATGTGGCTATATCCCTACTAAAGAATTTGTTGGAGGTGTTGAGACAAAATTCTATGGTTGCTTTGAGGCATGGGAAACCCTTGAATGTAACATTCCCAAAGTTGAAGTAGCTGGCTTCAAAATATGAAGGAAACATAGAGATATCATAATGACCAAGGCAAACATGGGGAACCCCACAAAAGTGTTCAATCAACAAGACTGTGTCTCTAAAATGCTTAACCATCTTCTCTAATAGGGGGAGTTACAAAATTGTAGACCATAAGCTTGTTTCGAAGATCATTTAGAAAGTAAAAATTCATTGTTGAATCTTCTTTGGACAACAATATAAAAAAATGATTAATTTTGACTAAGATCACCCTCAACATTTATGGAACTCCTTAAGTCCACAAAGTTTGCATTCCTCTTAGACCTATTTTGAACACTGCAAACTCCTCTACCTACAAGCTTGTTACTTACCTCGCTAAAGTAATTTCTCTTGTGGGAAAATTTAGTTCCTTCATTAAGGATTCTACCCATTTTATTGAGCTCAACAAAGATAAAAAGGTTAATGATCATGACATCTTGCTCGTTTCCAATGTCATGTGCCTTTTTATGGAAGTCCTAGTTATTGCCTTTGTTTAAATTGCTATGCGTAAGACTAATGATGTGATGAAATTCCTTGTAGAGTTATGCCTTTGTTATATCCGCTTTTGGGATATTCTTTAAAACAATAATATTCCCTCAAAATATAATGATAGTTTTATTATATAGTCAATAAATCATAGCACAATACCCAAGTTGATCAAATCATGAATTCTCCAAAAATAATTTGCATGTCTGCTGAATTCATCTTAACTGTGACAATACCAAAGACCTCATCCCTAGGTTGTCAAAGGCAGGCAAACGACCTATCCCTCCAAACCTTAGTTCACCCCATGAGCCTAGACCCCATCCGGTTGCAAATACTACCTAGAATCCAAAACTGATCATTTGATGTAGTTGCTTGACTATTGAATGATGATATTTCTTGATGGATTGACAATCAATCCCTTGAATAATATTTCTTGATGGATTGACAATCAATCCCTGAATAATATTTGAAGGTTATTATGAATGATCCCTGAATGAATTTCTGAAGTTATGTGTGTTGCTGAGAATATTTCTGTATTTCTTATCTGAATTGATGATCTAATTTGTTTTAATTGTTTGTAGATGATGGCTTTTCCAATAAATTGATCTCCTCTCTATATCTTCAATTGAGGGGGAAAGTCGCATCTTTCATAAAGCCCATTACCCTCACAAGAGTTGCACCTTTTCAAACTTGGGCACTACTTTGATAGTATTTGTTTAATTTTTAATCACAATCTGCTTTCTGTCCCTTAACTAATCTCACTCAGCCCACTTTAAAATAAATTGTTAGCATTTAATTCTAGTTGGCCTCCTTTGAAAATCACTGTCTAGGAATTATTTTGTTTTAAATCTCAGTTGACCCCTTGCTAATATTTTCTATTTCATCACCTAGGCATTGCTATTAACTAAAGCTGTGATAAAGGCATTGTTCTTCATGATGGGGGCATAGCAGCCTTAGGTCCTGTTGTGAGGTTTTCATACTATTGCCCCATTGCAAATTGGGACCCCCTCTTTTCGCTCGTAGTGGTTAGGTTTTGGCAGTAAGTCTGGCAATTCAGAGCTTAAAAGGGTTGAGGAGTGGTTAAGTAATTAGGTTGTCAAATTGCGTTTTAAAAGTGAGAGGATTAAAAATAAAGTCCTCTGGGATCAAGATGTAGTGGGTTTAGCTTAAAATCCTAAATGTATTAATATTTTGGCTAGTCAAATAGTCCAAAATGTATTATAAATACATATTTTATGTTTAAGGGCCTTAAAATCCTTATGAGAATTGATTTTCCATACCCAAAATGTGAAAAATCCCAAGGTTCTTTATAAAAATACACAAAATCCGGACATGACATGAATTTCCCCACTTAAAATGATGCAATTCCGAACATGCCATGAATTTCCCCACTTAAAATCAAGAAAATCCAAAGTGTTGGGATTTTATCCCTACCTAGGTCGAATCTCCTCACTTGTGGATAAGTAAAGATAAATGTTTACAAGTATGGAATGTGAGGATTTATCCTTGCACGGTTTGAATTTCCCCACTTAGGTTTAAGGAAATATCAAATAACTAAGGATAATCTTTTTTTGGAAGTATGAATTCTCTTCTTTTGGGGCGGTGAAAGGGGACTTATTGAAATTTTGCAATTCCCTACCTTGGTCCATTTTCCCCTTTGAGGTTTTAAAATAAAATAATTAAATAAAAGTGAAAATAAAATAAAGTTGCACAAACTTTGAGGTGGAAAGCTTTTATCCCACATTGCTTGTGTGGGTAAAAATCAAACCAGAACCACTTTAAAAAGAGAAGATACAGCCATGAGAAGGAACATGAAATTGACCAAGTAATTAGAAGTGGTGGATTCAAAAGGCTTGGAGGCTGAAAGGAAATCGCCCAGCCATAGCAAGGCTGGAAATTGATCCAAGAGGAAGAAAGAGACATCATCTATTGTCATAAAGTCTGATATGAATGAGGAAGAAAAATCTGATTTTTACTTCAACCTCCAAGGAGAAGATTTGTAAGGTAAGAAGGTGAAATGGCTTGTGTATTCAGATTTTAGTCTGAGAATTTCATCCATGGTTCAATCGTTTGCTAAATCCCTGAATTCTTCCCCATTCATCAAACTTTGTGAGATCTGAATACATGGGTATTTGGAGGGGATAACCTGAGTTTCAAAATCATTTTTAGGGCATCAAGAGGCTGTAAGTAAGGTGTGTATAGACTAAACTCTGAATATTCAGCCATAAAGTTCGATTTTGCAAAAACAATTGTTAGAATCCTTCCATCCACTAAATCAACACAAGAATGATTGCAGGTTATTTGGAGACAAGAATCTAAATTTCCAAGCCAAGTGACGGAGAATGATGAGTATGTAGACTTTAAACACCTGAAGCATAGAGGGTTTGATTTTTTTTAGAAAATCCCGGGTTGCTTTCAAGTCTTCAAGCATTGGTGGGTGTAATGTCCCCGTTTTTATGCGCATTGGAGTTTGAGGGATTTGCCTATATTTGGACCCTCGTAGGCTAATCAGGATGATAAAGGCGGTTGTGTGGTAGAGCCAGTGGTCAGTTTCCACTCTGGAGGTCTGTGATGTCAGGATTGCTCTTCATTTGAGTCAGATTGGCACACTTACTATTTATAGTAAGTGTTTATTTTTGGGTAAGTCAGAGTTTCTATCTTGAGCAGGGCACCTGGATAGTTTGCTAGCAGTATGGAGTTGTGGTGACATTGATAGAGCTTCTAGTTTGGGACTTACTATTTATAGTAAGTCAAATTATGGTCTGAGCTATTTTTGACAGGGGCACCCAGACTCATGGTATGCATAGTGATTAACTCATTTGTTAGTTGGCTCAGTTTCAGGGACCAGTGGATGTTAGAGAGGGATCCTTACTATTTTTAGTTAAGGCAGTTGGGTGCACAATGGACATAATGGTTAACTCTCAGGTTCAGACAAAATTGAGAAATATTGATTATTTGTGCAATTATGTTATTTTAATTATTAATAAAGTGATTACTTTATTAATAATTATTTATAAGGTTAAAAAGTCACTTTATAATCAATGAGGCCATGACCCTTCATTTAAGTGAGTTAAAGTGCAATTAATGGATTATATTTTGAAGGCCAAAATATTAAAGTATTTTATAAAGTCAATGTGCACACAAGTTATATTATTTTAAATGATATTAAAGTGCATTTATAATCCATGAATATGAGCACCCAGGTTTGAAGACTTATTATAAAGTCTTATTAAATACCTAGAAGTGGATTTAAAAATGGGTTTAAATGCTATTGAAGAGATTGGAGTTATAAAAGCACATCAAAAAGCAAATCAACCTTATTATTGATGATCATTTTTGACTTTGTTTTGTTTGTGTGAAGAAGAAATGGAAACAAGGGTTTCAGATTTCAAGCTTGAAGAATTGTGAACTCTTCTAAGTTTTTCAGCATAGTGAATTGGTGAAACACCCAACGAATTATGTCAGGCGTTGGTTTCAATTCAGAGGCGAATAATGAATTTATTGTTGCAAAATTAAGGGTTTGAATGCTTCATTATTTACCAGAACAATTTGCAGTGATAGAAGGAATTGGCAGCCATTATTAATCAAGTTTCAAGCATTTATGAGCAGATTTGTGAAGTTTATTCAAGGGTTTCAAGACATATCATACCTGTAAGTTCATGAATTGTAACTCCTAGGTTTTCTGGGTATTGTTGTTTTAGATAATAGGGGTTATTTAATGAACTGGGTTGTCAATATATTGAGAAATTTATGAGTATTCAAGGTGGTATAAAAATCCGGAATTTTCAGTTGTGTATTTTTCAATGCAATTTCAGTTTTGAGTTAAAAAATTATTATTGCAATATCTTTATTTGCTGCATTATATTGTCATATCAAAACAAATATATCATTTGCATAGCAAATTAGTGGTTTGGCAGAATTAGAACCTGTTGGGGTTCTTACAATGGGATTCATTGCAGACCTTGATTAGGGGAAAAATCCCAAATTCTAAAGAGCATAAGAGGCTGAAAAATATCAGTTTTCAGAATAAGTCCGTGGGTTTCCAGAACAGGGGTGATTTTTTGAAAAATCATATAAAATCCTTAAGCTTCCAAATCTTTCAAAATTTGATTGCAGATCATCCGCAAGGTCAAAACACAACTTCTTGGATTGTTTGAAGGCACCAAAAGGCTGGAATTGGCAAGTTTCAGACCAAAGTATGAAAATCCCTTTGAAGTTTGTTTTTTTATAAATACATTTCTGAGTCCTCCAATTCAATGGATCCCTATGACAGACCTTTTAGACCGATTTTGCATCTATTTCAAGGCCAACACAAGTCTGATACAGCATGTGTCCTCAGACCAAAGTCTGAAAATGTCTGATACAGGGATGATTTTGGGGAAATTTTTTATAATTCGTTGACTTACCCAACCATCAAGGAGGCTGTTGCTGGGTACTTAAGAGGTCATTTTGTGCACAAATCACTAAGTTTAAAGGACTAAATTCATCTGGAGAGGTAGTTGCAGGTTTGTACTCAGAAAATCTGAGTTGGTTTTTATGACAAAGGTAGATCTTGAGCATGGATTAGTTCATAATTTTAACTCATAATTCAAAACAAATCCATTGATCATAAGGTGTGATGACATGAAGAGTTGTTAGGACTGATTTTTTAGCTTGCTTTCAGACTTACCAGGACTTGTCCTCAGAACATCAGAATCCTCCCTTTATTGGTAGAGGTCTGATTTTATCATTCTAATGGCTATGTTTGATCATTTTGTTGTCCTAAGATTCTCCTCCAAATGCTTATTCAATTTACAACCTTCTATGGATAGAACTACC
Organism: Thuja plicata; assembly: GCA_018584345.1. Classification (NCBI taxonomy): domain Eukaryota; kingdom Viridiplantae; phylum Streptophyta; class Pinopsida; order Cupressales; family Cupressaceae; genus Thuja; species Thuja plicata. The sequence goes on from MU227312.1 coordinate 239,460, forward strand.
AAGTCATTGCATTGACTTCAAGGATTAAATCAAGGATTCAGAAGTCTGAAATTTATTATTTTGTTTAAGTCCCTTAAGACCATACTGACTTCGAGCATGATTCCCGGATCAAAGGCAAGGATAGTTGCAAGGAAGTGAATAAAGGAAGGTGTAAGACAAGTTCAAGTCCAAGATCAAGGATAGCAATGAAAGAGGACTAACCTAAAGAGGTCAAGATCAAAGGAAGACAACACTTCAGGATAATGCACTTCAAGGTTGGGACAAAGGAAAGAACATTCAAGGATTAAGCTGAAGGAATTATCTCAAGATCAAGCCTTCATCAAGCAAGGACATGGGACAAGTCTGGATTTAAAGGAGTCCATGGACAAGTTCAAGGATTCAATTCAAGGACATTCATGTGTCCCTATGCAAGTCAGCTTTCCACTTGATTAAATGCTTGAAGAATAAGGACTATCTTATATGGAGATCAACTTGTTCCTATTCGCATCAATTTTCCATAAAGATCAAATAGGATTCAATTCAAGGAAATGAAGATTTACAAGTCCATGATCAATAGAGGGAAACCCATCACTTCAAGCAAATTGAGATATCAAGAACAACTTCAAGGACAAGTTCAATGAGAGAATTTCCTAAAGGAGGATGAAGAAGCAAAATTGAAACAAGGATCAAAGATGAGCAAGCTGAGGTGGCGTCCAATCATCATTCAACCAATCAGAGAGCTCCAAGTTGACATCTTCAAGATTATCCAATCAGAATCATTCACAAATGGACATGTGGAACATATTATTTTCTCATTCGTTCATGCTCAAGGGGATATGGCATGTATTTTCTCATTGGCCCATATGTTGGTGCCTTGTTTTTATTGGCTATTTGTGGTTGCCCTAATTAGGGTTTTTCATAGATTAATCCGGGTCATTGGTTTTAAATCAATCCTGGCCGTTCATTGTAATTGGGGCTCCTATAGAAACCCCACTCCTATCATTTGTAAAGGGAGAGACTTGTTGAAATTGTTGCTATGATACTACCAAATTGTTCTTAATTCATTGTTGGTCTTCATGGTGAATTGCTTGTATCATTTTGGAGTATTGCATGGTTTCTTCATTTCCTCACTTAGATTAGGATTTTATTTCATTTTGAATAGAAGTAGAAGTAGTTGAATGGAAGATATTGTTGAATGATGATTAGTGGTGGAGCTAATGTCCATACCTTTTGGTACTTGCTGATTGTAATAGTGCAAGGTTAGTCTGGACCTAAATTGCAAGTGTTTAACTTCTATTGGAAATGTTCGTTTAGATTGTGCCTTCATAGGGTATTTGAATGATTGTTGACAATGTGAAAACCATTCCCGCATCCTTAGAAGATAGCACCCTCCTATGCCTAGTTGACACGGCTAAGCAAGGACCGCTTAGAGGCTCACCCCATCATCAACATTGTTTTACATTCTTAGAGTTAGATAGAATTTCTAAATCCTTTCTCCTTGCAGTTTGTTTGGTTGGAAGTAAGTTGAAGTGTGGATATCCATTGATTGAACAACATAAGTCCCTTTGTGATAACCATAAAATCACATCATTACAATTGAGTTAAGTCCACAATTAGAAAGGAACCTCGAGGTTGTGTCATTTGATCACACAATACATATACATTGTTTAACATATGAGCATCCTTATTCAAGAGAGAGTTGGTAATTTGGTGTTTCACCTTGGAATACTAAGTATTCAATTCTGCATGTTGTAGTGGAACAAAACTCACATCAATAGGTCCATGTATTTTTACCTTCTAAGATGGGGCCTATGAGCAATTTGATGAGGTAGCCATGGGGTCTCCTTTATCTCAGATAGGTGTGGCCAATCACTTCACCAATTATTTTGAAGAGCCAGCCCTCAATTCTTTCCACCTAAAACCTCATTGGTGGATAAGTTTTTGTTGACAATATCAATGTATGATAGCAGCATGGCCTTGAGAAAATGGAAGGATTCCATACTCACTTAAATAGTATCAGTTAGTGCATCAAGTTTACCAAATAACTTGAAAATAGTAGCCATGCCCACTTCTTGGACATCCATCTTTTTAAGTAGTAACCCCACACCAATTTTTATTTTTTAATATAAAAAATGCAAATACAAGTCCTTGTACTTTTTGATCGCCAAGTTCCAAATGGGGGCAAAGTGAGAGCATATGGTATTTTGGACAGCACATTCTATCTAGATCAATGCATTTCTGAAATGTAAAGGCAGCAAGCCAACCCAAATCAACTCTTTAGTGGACAAGCATCCGTAGAGAATGTTGAGCCATTGGCATATTGCAAAGGATTTTGATCAAACCAAAATGACTGATTACATGTAAATCCGATCAATGCCGAAATGGGCTTGAAATGCAGAGCACTCTAGCGGTGAGCTGACAAACCTTAAATGATAAATGCATTGACTGGTGGTATACCATCTGGTTTTACAATATCTTGAACATAAAATGCCCAATTCTCTAGCGGTACTACCATCCCGAGTTACAATAATATGAGCATTGATGCACTAATTACGATTGAGAATGATGTGATTTGAAAAGCTAGCTGCATCCATTAACAATGTTATTCAAAATAGTGAGAAAAAAGCTGCATATACATAAGTTGGTCCTTAAAATCATAGGTTGATGCTATACCATTCATGTGGGATCGATAAAGTGAAGTGCACTGCCAAAGAGGGTTGAAGAATGTAGAATGCTGATTGTAGACCTCCAAACTCACTGAACATTATACAAAATGTGTTAGGTGGTTTAAATGATATTTTGCTGTTAATGGCTCCAAGGTTAGGTCTTCCTATTGCCAACAGTGCTTCCTTGTCCATCAACTCCTCTATTGCAGCTTGGAAGCCTTTTATCTTTATTTGCTACCCTACAAATGATATTTAAAGGAGGTGCAAGGCCATGAAAGCTACAAATTTTCTTAAATAGGTAGTTGGGTCAAGTGAAGAACTAGGAGTAGAATGGACAGTCTCTCTACTAATACAATTCCAAGGAGGAGGTTAGATCATTGATATCGTTATAATACTATTTACTATTTTGTATAGGGAGAATTATGTAGTTCTCTAAATACTTTTAGTGCATTATGGTTGCATGCTTTGTAGTTGATGGTTGAAGGTTTAAATCTTAGGAAGAACTTTGTACACGGGTATTTTGTTTATAAACCCCTTCGTTGTTATAAGTCTGTAATTGACACAATCCAAACATCAACTATGTAAATCATATATAAATATTTTAATGGAAGGGAGTGGAACCTAGATTGGATTTATGTCAGAACCCCGATGGTTCTATCTCCAATTCACCAACACTGGAATGTTTGTTTTTGCAAGTTTATGTTGTTTTTGTGTGCTTTTCCAGAATATTTACTTTTTTTTGGAATTTTGATAATATATGAAATTGAAATACAATGCTTTAATATTCAATTGCAAACTACCACTATGCACTTACAAACTTTATTCATGAATAACTTTTCTCTATTCTTCACCAATAGATTATACAAAGACAATATTATGCATGAAGAATTTATTTGAAACAAAATATGAGGAACCTGTAACTGCCAGCATACATTAATTGACACCCAATTATGGTTATCGCTACTGCTGGAGACTATTCCACTTGTCGCTGAGGCTTGGTAATAATAGAAGAAGGCACTCTGATGTCAAAACGTGCCTTGTATCACCCTAAGGCAGCCCCACAAACACAAACGCTGCCCAGTAATAATGAACGCAGCCCCATAAGTAATGGCCGCAGCCTACAGGTGAATAGCGGCTGCTTGAACTCCTAAACGCTGGCCTCTAAAGGCAGCAATCTGCATTAAAAAAAAGCTGGCCTCTAAAGGCAGCAATCTGCATTAAAAAAAACATTCCTGCACCCTGCAAATTATTACTGATATGAAACACTGGATCTTCTACCCAATTCGATCATCAAATTAAGCACATTCATAATCTCTAGATGAGATTATCGCTGGCACAATTCACTGACAGAGATCAACCAATTCAAAGTGCAAAATCTTAAAAGAACTCTCAATTCTTCCAGCTCCCAATTGTTGAAACCCTTGGCACAACTCAATCTCCAAATTCATCAAAACAACAAATGCTCAATAGATGGTTCAATCCATGCTTTGAACGTATTTATAACTTTCAATCCAAATCGGCCAATAGCTTCCTAGATACTCTTTTCATGACTTTAAACAAAACTTAGGCATTTGAAAATGTTTAATTTTGTTGCAATGTTTGAAATATAACAGTTTATTATATTTCCCTCCAAATTTAAGCACCAAGTCACTTTATAATTAAATAAACATTTAATGCACTTGAGCACACTTATAATATAAACTTTTGTATTTAATCATTTATTAAATGAAATTTAATTAATGATTATGATTGACTTTAATAGCTCGTCAAATTCTTTGAAGGACTCGCTCCAAATCTTAGGTGCTCATTGCCTGACTTAGACGCCAAGGTGCCCTGCCAAAAATAATACTGACCATAAATTGACTTACTATAAATAGTAAGTCCCAAACTAGAAGCTCTGCCGAAGTCCCCTCAACTACATGCTACTACCAATTGTTTAGGTGCCCTTCTCAGAATAGTAACCTTGACTTTCCTGAGATAGTAACTTACTATAAATAGTAAGTGTGCCAATTTGACTCAAATGAAGAGCAATCTTGAACATCCCTGACCATTGGAGTGGGAAAATAACCTCTGGCTCGACCACTGAGACCTTCTAACCCACTGATTAGCCTACGAAGGTCAATGATAGGCTAATCCTCACTGCAACCTGAGCTGAGCTGAAATGGGGACATTACAATTTATCTAGCATATATATTTATGACATATATGCTTTGGCTATCTTGCTCTAACTCCTACTTGATTTGGATCTGTAGGAACCCTTCACCGGCTCTCAATAATGTTTTCTGGCGTTTAGTTGAACCTGATGCGTTTTATGTGTTTTTTTGCAGAGTTTTGATAGACAGAATAAAATATAGAACAATAACCAGCAACTAGAAAATAAACAGAAGCTATTCTTATTTCAGATTTTTAAATAGCAATGCATTACAACAGCAAAACACTTCTTCATTAATGCAGATTTCAGATTTAATAAGAAACGGCTAAGTACCCGTATTATTCACACTGGCTGGAACAGTAAACATAGCTTGCAGATGAACTCAATGTGGTGCTGGAGAAAAAAACAGACTGCCTGACTGCTGGAGAAAAATGCAAACACTGCTGGTAATAAACATTGCAATCTCTAAACTCACTCTAAATGCAATCAACCCTGGTTTCTATGTGAAACCAACTGAAGCAAAATCATCTGATATTCCACAGACTCTGATGCTGCTGTAATGGACTCCTTTGTTGTCCAGAACCGATACCTGCAGATTCTTTACAGATAAATTCTCTGTGCAAAATCCCTTGGCCAATACTCTCTCTGAGCAGAAGAAAACAATCAATAATCCCCCTCCAAATGCTAAGTCTCCATTCCTTATATCTTCCAAAGGGTCAAATTAGGGCGTAATTAGGTTATGGCGCGATTTCCAATGAAGTACGATTTTGGCATTAATAAAATTAAATACATTACATTTAATTTGCTCCTCCTCCATAGTTTGGCATTAAAATATTAATTGCCTTCATTAATTAAAAGTGGCCCCAACAATGATGCCTTGACCTTTTATTTAAGTTATAACTTTTAATTATAAGTTCCGACTTTATAATTAAAATACGCCATTAATATTTAATTAAAAACAATCAAATATTAATATCTCTCACACCGTAAGTCAGAAACAACTGTCGTCTG
>MU227312.1:250022-306428 GCA_018584345.1 Thuja plicata
CCTTCACAGGCTCTCAATAATGTTTTCTGGCGTTTAGTTGAACCTGATGCGTTTTATGTGTTTTTTTGCAGAGTTTTGATAGACAAAATAAAATATAGAACAATAACCAGCAACTAGAAAATAAACATAAGCTATTCTTATTTCAGATTTTTAAATAGCAATGCATTACAACAGCAAAACACTTCTTCATTAATGCAGATTTCAGATTTAATAAGAAACGGCTAAGTACCTGTATTATTCATGTTGGTTGGAACAGTAAACATAGCTTGCAGATGAACTCAATGTGGCGCTGGAGAAAAAAATAGACTGCCTGACTGCTGGAGAAAAATGCGAACACTGCTGGTAATAAACACTGCAATCTCTGAACTCACTCTGAATGCAATCAACCTTGGTTTCTGTGTGAAACCAACTGAAGCAAAATCATCTGATATTCCACAGACTCTGATGCTGCTATAATGGACTCCTTCGTTGTCCAGAACCGATACCTACAGATTCTTTACAGATAAATTCTCTGTGCAAAATCCCTTGGCCAATACTCTCTCTGAGTAGAAGAAAACAATCAATAATCCCCCTCCAAATGCTAAGTCTCCATTCCTTATATCTCCCAAAGGGTCAAATTAGGGCGTAATTAGGTTATGGTGCGATTTCCAATGAAGTACAATTTTGGCATTAATAAAATTAAATACATTACATTTAATTTGCTCCTCCTCCATAGTTTGGCATTAAAATATTAATTGCCTTCATTAATTAAAAGTGGCCCCAACAATGATGCCTTGACCCTTTATTTAAGTTATAACTTTTAATTATAAGTTCCAACTTTATAATTAAAATACGCCATTAATATTTAATTAAAAGCAATCAAATATTAATATCTCTCACACCGTAAGTCAGAAACAACTGTCGTCTGAACTGGTGATTGCCAAAATATTATCTGCATGCCCCTGGCTAAAAATAGCAGTTCCCCTAAAAGATAGGAAGTAGTCAGAACGGAGTTCGGAAGACTTCCACAGAAGGCCAAACTGCAAGTCAAAGCAGGAAGATGAAGAAATCATCCTCAACAGACCCCCTAACCATCCTCATCAACCTACGAGGGTCAGTGATAGGCTAATCTACATGCTACCGTCTGATGTCAGCTAGAAGGGGACATCACAGGATCCTACACCAATTCATGACATTTCTGGAAGCTTGGTTTTTAATACATTTTTTAAATTGTTTTCAAAATATATATATTTATTATTATTTTTCTTTAAATTATTTTTCATAATATATAAAACATTAGGAAATTGGCCACAAACTTAAGAAATGTCCTTAGTTCTCAACCAAACAATACTTTAAACTTAAAGGGAAAATATCAACAATAATCTTGCAAACCATAGGTTACATTATAGTTATATCAATGATCACTTGTCATGCATCTACCAATTACATACACTATAAATACATACAATCTGCATAGTGGATAAAGAATGAGAATAATAGAAAGGTGAGATTGAATGAATGGGATGGTAGGTTAGTTATATGCAGACAAAGAGGTACATTCAATATAATGTGTTCTATTAAGGTGAATGGTTGTGGCTCCTTGTTAAACTATTAATAACTAATAAGGCATCTATTGACACCATGCTTTTTGGCCTGCTAGATATTTATTTGGGCTACTTCTTGCATGTGTTGTCTACCATGCATTTTTATTATGATTGTTGTTTTGGTAGGCTACAAAGAATTGGGAAACCTATGCAGTTTATGGAATATCAGAAGGAAAGTTTGAAAGATACAAAACAATTTAATGAAGTGAATATATTAAAAGGGCAACACATTGTTTTTTTGTCTACACCCATGTCACACAAACAATTCTCACATATTTTCAATGTCTAGGCTGTTTTTTGTTGTCACATGCATTTCATTCAAACAATTCTCACATCCATTTTCGATTTCTAGGCTGCATTGCAATCTTAAGGAAATTATTGCCCTTAGTTTAAAATTGGTGTTACCTTTGCTCATTATACTGTTGGTTAGATAGAATGTGGAATGATTGTGATTGATCGTTTTAGATTTATATAGATTTGTTGTACTATTCTCCATGTTATGTATGTTATGTTCACTTTTATTTTGTTTGGAAGGTTGCTGAAATCTTAAACATTCTGCACATACCGTGGGCTAGATAGGGCTTCTTAGATGCCATGTATCTTTCTTTTAGCACGTTTACCTAATTTTGTTTACGTATTGCAGACATTCTTTATTGCTGCGTTATTGGCTATGCAATATACAAAATGGATGGTATGTGGTTTCTATCTACATAATTCATTTGGCTAATTTATGTTTGACATCATATCAAGTCTTTCTTGGTGTATAATTTGTTTTATGTTTGACTAATTTTATTTCAAAGATTTCAAGTGTCTTTATTTTTAGGAAAGATTGCAGGGGGAAATGCTTTTATGTATATGAGATGCCATTCATTTCACTGAACCAATTGTTTTCTTGCATCTATAATACACATAGACAATAGCTTTTAAAATTTACATTGAGTTTACAATAGAGGATCTATGGGTTTACTTTAAATTTGAATTCACTCAGCATAAAGCTGTTTGGTAACGTCCTTTGTTACTGAGGACCGTTTGCCTAAGAAGTGGAATATCTACATTGTGTAAAGGGTGGATAATGAAGTCACCTTAAGGGAGTTATTAGAAAATTCATTGTGCTAGGATTTACAGCTGTCAAAGTTAATGAATGAATGAAGAATTTTAATGACGTCCACGAGACCATTAGTCTAAGGGAACACGAAACACATCATAAGACTAACTCCATAGTCTTTTCCATATCCGATCTTCTGTTGTGAATCTTGACAATCAAACTAGCTGTTTGCTTGATCTTATCCTCCTCAAATAAACTGTGCAGACTGCCATCAATCAGGATGTCCCCGTACTGAGCCCGAATGTCAACATAAGCCTTGCACTCAAAGAGAAAGTGCCATTCGGTCTCAATCGCACCTTTTTCGCAGAATCTGCAAATCCTCTCCTCCCACTCCTCTTTGGGCCTTTTCCATCTCTACCTCTCTCGCATCTGAGATGATGTGAGCCTGTCCTCAGCTGCGCCACCAACACTCTAGGTTTACCCTTAATAGCTGCCCCAAGGTAAGCCTTATCCCCATGCTCATGGGAAGGGTTGAACACTTCTATATAATGCGTCTTTTTCCGTCCCATGTTATTAGTCCACACGACAGTCTGAAATTTGCCCATGACAAACTTCTTTACTTCCATATTGGTATGCGAACAATCATGCAGAAAGATGTTCCATTTGCTCAACCACTTTATGTTTTGTTGCATCCAAGTCTTCATCCTGCGAGCCAAACCTTCTTCCATCGCAATTTTGGGCCAACACTTGTTATCCATGTTTTTAAGTTTCTTTAAATAACTTATTAACCGAGTTATCGTAGCTGCCTCCAGCGGGAAAATGCTGGCTTTCACTAAAAGAATATCATAAGGCACTGAGGCTTTGACCTTGATATTGCTAGTGATTAAGTGTTTCTGAATCCTCTCTAACTGCCTCCACCCACACTTTGTCATGCTGCCCACCCAAACTTCGCAGCCGTAAAGAACAACCGGTGTGACCAGCAAACCAAAAAGAGTTTTCTTAGTTTTCCAGTCCCAAAGTTCTGCATTTCTGCACCTATTCAGAAGCAGATAGAGCGCTTTCCAACCTCCTTGTATCCTTTTTGCTCTGCAAGTCTACCAGCTGAGCCTATAATGAAAGTCAATCCCCAAATATTTGTATTCTTTCACGATCTCTAACGGGCTGCCTTCGAAAAGAAAATCAGTACGTTTCTCCTTTCTTTTCAAAGAAAAAATCATGATTTTAGTCTTAGTAATGTTCACCTTCATCCCTACTTTCTGACAAAAACATTCCAAAGCCACTAAATGCTCTCTTAATCCCTGGGCCGTTTTCGATATTAAGATAAGATCATCTGCGTATAAAAGAAGCTTCACCACATACCCCGCCAAATGGACCCCCTCGCCGTCAATTCTGTCTAACCAAGCTTCAAGTTTATCAACATATAAACCAAACAAGGTGGGGGATAATATGCACCCTTGTTTCACACCAATGTCACTACCAAAGCACTAAGACATACCATCTTTAGTTCTGATTTTGGCTCTGACTCTCTCATATAGTCTATGCATTGCTGCTCTATAAACATCCGGGATGCCTAATTCTTCCATTCTGTTCCATAGCTTGTCTCTAGGTACCGTATCAAAGCTTTCTTGAAGTCCACAAAACAACAATAAGCTTCTCCCCCTGTTTGTCCCATATTTTCTCTATCAAATGCTTGAGAGTGACGCAATAATAGTAGAGTGTCTAGGTCTGAAACCCACTTGCCCTTTTGCTCTTTTTCCTGCCCCTTCTACCCAACTGCTGATTCTGCGTTCTATCATGCTCTCAAAAAGCTTGCCGAAAAGAGGGTTGACCATAATAGTGCAATAATTAGACGGATTATTAACGTCCCCACTCTTAAATAGAGAGATAACCACACTAGTAGTCCATCCAATTGGGAAACCATCTTGTAGGACCTTGTTAAAGGCCCCTTTTATGTGAGGGGTGAGGAGATCAACTCCCCACTTTAGAAATTCAGCTTGAAGTCCATTAATGTCACTTGCCTTACCATTTGCTAGCTTCTTTATTCCTTGTTTGATATCGTCTACCGTGAAGAGCTCCAATGAAGTGTTCACAATAGGAGGGGAGTTCTTCTCATCAATTCGCTTATAAAGTGACTTTGCATATTCTAATCATTGGGCATCCGTGATACTATTTTCAGATTGTTTCTTCTTCTGCTGCAATTCTTTCCAGAAGTCTTTGGGATTGTGTTTTCTCAAAGATATTAACTCCCTCCGTCTCCCATTTACATATTCATCTTTTTTAGTGTGGATCAATTTTATATATTGCTTCTTGGCATCTATGCTCGTGTCTTTCCTTTCTATGGATCTCTTGGCAGCCTTGCACTCTTCGTCATACCAAGGGTTAGCCGGAAAAGTATTAGCTGCCCCCTTCCTAATGCGAGATCTTTTACATGTCTCTAATGCCTTGTGAATAATAGGAATCAACAAGCTGCTGTGCACATGTTTAGGATCATTACTGACCCTATCATTGGTCTTATTATTGTTGTCTATCTCCAGAAATTGTTGTTTAAGAGCAGCTTTGAAAATGTCCATATTTTTCTGATTTGAGAGTATTCTTCCATTGTTAACCGCTGCCCTCTCCTTGTGGATGCCATGTTCGTTCTGTTGAATACTTGGGACCACGTCCAACCTAATGTAAAGAGGCATGTGATCGGACTTCATATCTATAGGAGCTTCTCCAATATCGAACTCAATCACTCTAGCCGTAAGATTTTGAGAACAAATCATGTAGTCCACTACACTTTGCCCATTGTAAGTTTTGCAGGTGATATCCCCCGATGTAGGCTAGCCGTTCATGCCGTTGCAAATAACCATGCCAAAGAGGCTACACATCCCCAATAATTCTGTCCCAAAATGCGAAACGCCTCCCTTGCAGTCCTGAGAGGTTCTTTTCCAAGAATGATCGCTGCATTCTTCAAGCCATAGCGGGCTATTCTCTTCCTTTTCCACACTACGCAATTGCAGCGATTGATTGTTGGCTGTTCTAGCATTGAAGTCCCCGACAAGCATAATTTCTCCTGAATTGCTGAAAACAGAGATATCTTTTTTAACGAAGCAAACGGGTCTTCATTGTCTAATTTCCACCTCTTGTAGAATTTAGTGAACACGTTTTTAAAAAGAAAGTCTATTAAATTTTTATTTTTAGCAAGGGTATATTGCTCATAAGAAACCAAAGCAACGACTATGCTATTTGAGTAACTTCTACATGGTGGTTTACAAATTCGGTCAATAACATGTAAAAAAATGTATTGAAGAAATTTAAAGAAACATCTAGCAATCTTGTCCACATCTTTGCTTAAAAAATAGTCGGAGAATTTGTTTCAAGCAAATTTATTCATGCCATGATGTTAACAGTCAGATATTATTGGACAATGATCTCTGGAGCGGTTCTCATACATTAATCCACAATCAAGTTCAACAGAAAATTGAGCTTCCTTTGGTTTTGTGACATCCTTGGTGCCCTGATTGTAGATGCATTAAGCCCACTTCCAAAGCTCGTAGCTCACTTACATTGTATTGAAAATTTGACACTTACAAGAGGCAAATATATCTGTACCACTTGAAGGAAAGCAACAAACTTCTGCCTGGACAAGGGACCTATTTGAAATTCTCCTCCATGACTAGTTATATTTCCTTGCACTGAAATGTTACGTTTATGCCAATTGATCAGTTAACAATACAACAATAGGTAAATAAAGGACATGATTAAGTTAATAATCATTGACATGAGGATTTTAAAGATGTCATTTTTTGAACTTTTCTACTACATCATGTGATGAATGAATCTTCACAGAACTTGTCAGTTTATGCTTTCTAGTTTACATTAATTGTAGCAAAACTAGGATGTACCAACCAAATCATGGTCACAATCCTGTCCAAAGAAATGGATTTTCTATGCCCATTCATCCTCTCAGTCATTAAAATAACACATATTTTCCAAAATCTCCCTACTTTCCCAAGTCTCAAGAGAACAAGGCTTGAAAATATTGTGCTTGTAAAAGAATGGTAAGGACACCTTGACGAGTATGTCTAAACACTAAAAGCAGAGAGGAGAAATCTATTGATTGCTCAATAAAAGATAAAAGAAGCATGGGTATCACCAACACCTATCTCTTTTGTGTGATAGGTGTTTTGCTTGCATATGATCCTTGGCTCCGTTTCATCAACTCCTACATGGTGTTTGAGCTCAATCATTGCTCTTTCACATGGAAGCTGCAAATGTCAAAAACTGGAAAAGCTGTCCAAACACTTAATGGACAATTTTATGTGAGGTTCCAGGTGAACTGGCAAATGTATTATTTCCTCATTTCTGTGGATTTGATGTAGGATGTACGTAGATGCTAATTATGTCAAATAGCACAACAAACAACCATGGAAATAGCATAACAAACAACCACAAATCTGGAACAACACTTGTCCATTACAAAAAAATGTTGAAATCCTCAATGACATTTTGGAGGGAATCTTGTCCAATGTTGGTGACAAAAATGTTATGTAAAGAGTTATAGATATCGCATCAAATTATGATGCTACATGTAGACGTCTCATGGATATACACCCATCCTTATTTTCAACTCCTTGTGCTCCTCATTGCCTCAACCTCATATTTATATATTATAGGATCTTGACAAAATCACATGCATCTTGTTTAGAATGGTAAATATTTGAAAATACATAATATACCCATGCTTGGGTATTCAACCTAATGAGAAAATATATGGACAAAAGTTGGCTTGTCCTCAAATATTTTACTTTGCCACAAACTTTATCATGTTGCGATCTTTTCTCAAGTTAAAAGGATGTTTTTAAGGCATATGTTTGTGTAAGAACCCTCTCTGGATTCTAACTCTTATCACTGCTGCAAATTGTTTTGTTTTTGGAATTGGTGTTTCTTTGAATTTTTCAAGATTATATATTTTTTAATTTTTCCCAAATTTAAATCTAAACAATGCTGGTAATTGAAATTGCTTTAAACATCATTGCATAAAAACCACCTCATTTACTTAATTGATGATCTATAATATATATACAATGGTAAATGTTTGCCATGCAAATATATATATGAATACACAATGCAATAGAACCTGGTATAAGCTTGAGGACTGATATTTCCAGCAAAGTTCGAATTGTAGAAACCCTTGTAGTTGAGTAGATACAAACCCTTTGAGATATCTAAATTTCCCCTTCCTCACGTGCCCTAGCAGCACTAACGGAACTCTCCCTGCTGTCACGTGGCTTTCCTGATGAAACAACAGCCCTTGTTGAGGAGTTACGCAAGGTATGCTGGCTACTAAATCTGAAATATGGCCGCGCTCAACACTTGGAGCAATCTGCATATAATTTTGAACCCCAAGTCACCGTAAACTCCTCCAAACTCAGAATTCTGAACTCTAATTGATGTCAATCGAAGGCACAACTTAGTGGCATTCAACCACTTCAAAGTGCTGAAGAAACTTAGCAGAATTAACAATTCTCTAAGCCTGAACTCAAACCCTTGTCTCCATGAATCTCTTCGCGAATTTCAATAAACAAAGCTCATAATAATGAATGGTTCGATTTTCTTATGAGAGCTTTATATTTCTTCCATCGAACTTGTAGCTTCCTCCATACTAATCACATAACTTAAATGAGTATTGTGATGCAAAGTTTAAACTTTTGAATAATAATATTCAATTATAATCCCTCCTTATGTTGGTGCCATATTATAAGCTCAAAAATGAATATATAATGACTTGATTATATAATATAGTTTTAAACCATATTATTAATTAAGCTAGACTTAATTAATAACATTAAACCAATAATCATTTCAACCTCCAAATAACCAAGTCAACTCCAAATTCTCAGACAGAGCCAACACCAGAACACCCTGCCAAAAGTAACTGACCAATAATTGACTTACTATAAATAGCAAGTCCCTGAAAATGAGCTATGATGACGCCAGTCAATCTCTGTATTGCCACCAAACTGTCCAGGTGCCCTGCTAAAAATAGTAACTCTGACTTTCCCAAATTGATCACTTACTATAAATAGTAAGTGTGCCATTCTATCTCAAACGAGAAACAATCCTGAACAAAGCTTGACGACTGCCAACTGCAATCCTTCATGATGCCCAAACTGGACCCTCTAATCCACCCTACTAGCCTACGAGGGTCAAATAATAGGCTAATCCCTCAAACTCTGATGCACGCGAAAATGGGGACATTACAATCCACCCTCCCCAAGATTGTTTGTCCCCAAGCAATCACGACTACAAGAAAACTCCGCAGCACTGGGAAACCAAAGGAAGACCGAGAACTGTCCCACACTGAAACACAACTGTGGCACCAATATAATTACAACTGCACAAAAGTGAACAACAATCCATCTGTCCAAACTTTGCGCACTTAAACCTTGCATCCGAAATAGGCCTTGTACATGAGGATCAGAAGTAACACTATTAGTTAGCCACACCATGTACACACTGCAATACTCTCTAGTGAACCCAGACTGAAATCCCAATGCACACGTAGGACCCAACAACACACTGAAGAGTGTCCAACCAAATATACCTGGATCCCAAATCCAGAATAGAAGTCTGCCAAGAAGAATACTCCCAGATTTCTGTTGCTCAACACTGATCCTAACTTCACCATACCAAACATGGTGAAGCAGTCTAATGAGACCCATCCAACCTCCAGTGCTAACCCTGTCACGACCTGGATTCCAGTATAAACGAAACTCACATCCATCCATCACAAGGAGGTGAGAATATCCATAAGCATCTACTACACTGAAACCCAAGATACACTTTGTCAGTCCCCCATGGATGTGAAAACCAACCAAGCCATCATGCCCACTGACTCTGTAATCACCCTGTAACCATCTATCCGTAAGAAATCCCTGTGGTCTAGAAGTAGAAAATACTGTTGGATACATAACAACATGATGGATAACTGATCGCTGTCCCTATGAGTAATCTCCCTCTAACAACTGAGTCGGGTACTTGCAGCCATTTAATTCCATCCTTTAAAGATGGTGAATATCCATCCCATAGAGGATGGTATGACCACGAAGCCAATCCACACTGATGCATCATCAAGTCCTCCACATGTGGATCAAAAGAAAAATGATGAGCACTCCTCACTGTATAGTTACGGTAAAAGGCTCCAATCTTTGTCAAAGGCTCATAACTGACAACTCTAGAATCAAAAGATGGCTCCAATCTTTGACCCTAAATTGCTAATTGGGTAGATGCCCTGCCAAGTCTCTCTTCATACCCAATAGCATACTCTCTGTCATGAAACAAGTGAAGGTATTCTAATTTAAATGCCTCCAAAGCACTCTAGATGAATCTAAAATCACAAATATGAGTACCAGCCTCGACCCCATACTCTCTCTCCTCAAACTTTGCTCTCCAAAGGAGGTACTCAACATACTTATGCATGCAGTCGAAACGAGATAAGGTTGAATCAACCTTCTCTCCAGAAATCCTCAACTGATCCCTCCATATCTGTGGCTCAACAATCTGTTGAACAGAATCAACTGCATAGGATGAAATAACATGATTGTTTCTTGAGGGAGGAAACAACTGAACATGAGAGTCAATCTCCCAACCAGATGATACTATGCATATATCTTGTGAAGAAAATGGAGTAGTGTCATGAACTGTCACACAACTCACTGACAAATCCACCTTTACATCACAAGAACTCTCAATGACCAGCCATGCATCATCTATCAATGTGCTGACTACTGGAAAACCTGACACCACCAAAGGCTCTTGGTAGCTCAATACGAAGATACTCATCCCAATTGTGTCCACTACACCTAAATCTGTGATGGATGTAGTCACATCCTTACTACAACCCATGGGTGTCAACTCATCTCTAACACCCATTGTAGAAAGATGAACTGAATCTGTAGCTGGTGAAGACTGTACTCAACTCAACTCCACGGTAACCTCGTCTAGCTGTGTCTGCGACTCTTGAAGAGCCAACTGGGTCCTCTCCAAAGTCTCAGAAGTCGCCTCAAGCTCATGAGTGAGCTCAACTACCTCCTCTTCCTTTCCCATTAAAGCATTGTAACAAGTGTAACCCCACTCGAGAAGGTAATCTTTGTCAGCCAATAACTGTAGGTAATTATGTTTCATTATACCAATAGCTTCTCAAAGTGAATGAAACTCTATCAGGGAAAGACCACTATCACCGTGTTCATCTGACATAGGAGCACCCCAACCAAATACAACAAATATCTGGCGGGCAACATCATAGTGCTCTAAGACTGTAGCAATTTGACTATCACACACCTTCAACTGCCCGATCACATGATGTCTCTGAATACCTTGGCCACCATCTAAGCCCTTTGACCCACAACCTGCACTGTGATAGGAAGCTGTATCCACAATGCTCACCTCATGATCACAATCATCATGTGCGCTATCATCTACGCACACATCAACAACTGAGGTATTGCTGCTAGGTACGTCGACAAATGGCTCATCTGATGAAGTGGAAACTGCTTCTATATCAGTCTCCTCGCACACTCCCACTCCCCATGTAGCTGCAAATCCCTTCAAGTCACGATCCTGGGACCTATCACCAACCAATGAATTCCCTGATTCATTTTCTAGGGTCTGATATGACAAATCAGACTCACTGCACCTCATAACTAACATCACTAATACCCAAATCCTGAGTACTAACATCCTCTACTTGTATGCCCTCTGATATCTCATGCTGCTGTAAACATGATTCACTGCTGTCATAGATATCAGAATTAGAAGAACTCAAATTTTCCATGCAATCCTCAAAGCTAACACTCTCATCATGCGAGTCAAAACTCATAGTTATACCCACAACATCTTCCGCGCTGCTCCGAACATCAACACCATCACTAGGCTCAAACATAGGACTGCTGTCATAAAAATCAGAACCTGTATCATTAATAATTTCATTGTTATCTATTGATGTAGGATTGCCATAAATAGTGGCTATCATGTCATCAATAGTCCCATGATCACGAGCTCCTGTCTGATGGAAATGATGGGGCTCAATGCAACTGTCCTCAAACAAGTTAGTAATGATAGCACGACTTTGTAAAAAGTCTCCTTCATCATGTGAAGTCAAAACACTAGTGGCTGCTCCACTCAGTAAAGAGTCAACTTTCACATCCCCTTTTTGATCTCGGGTCTCCATTAGACACTCATGAATAACATCACAAGAAACCTTACCATCATGTAGCTGTTTTAAGGCAACTGGTTTAACTTTAGACATCAATTGCCCTTCCCCAATCTTGAAGTCATCTTGAAGTGTCTTGTGCCTAACATCTTCCTTAGTGTCAATCTGATTTTTAATCTCCCTGAGATCAGCTACATGCTAGTCACTAGCTGCTGAAAATTCATTATAAAGATTTCTAGATGTCCCACCTGTAGAAGCCTCTTGTTTCTCTTCCTTTTTATTCTGTGATGCAGACCCCTTAAAGATGGATGTCACATAACGTGCTAAACTGCCTATGTTTTCCGGGTTTGAAAGCAATTCACCGATCCTTTCCTGAGTTTGTTTAAGCTTCTCCATTTCTTTCACCACAACATTTGTTTGCTTTCTGAGATTAGTCATACCATTCAACTGGTTTCCCTGTTTAATTGATTTCCTAGATTTTTCCATATCTGAGACCACTGCAAGAGTGCTGGTCACTCAAAACAAATCTGTGGGCTCAATGATTTCCACCCCAACAGGATGGCAGGAAACCGCTCTAATACCACTGCAAGAACCCTGTCTGGATTCTAACTCTGATCACTGCTGCAAATTGTTCTGGTTTTGGAATTGGTGTTTCTTTGAATTTTTTAAGATATATCTTTTTTCATTTTTCCCAAATTTAAATATAAACAATGTTGGTAATTGAACTTGCTTTAAACATCATTGCATAAACACCACCACAATTACTTAATTGATGATCTATATACAATGGTAAATGTTTTCCATGCAAATTTATATATGAATACACAATGCAATAGAACCTGGTATAAGCTTGAGGACTGATATTTCCAGCAAAGTTCGAACTGTAGAAACCCTTGTAGTTGAGCAGATACAAACCCTTTGAGATATCTAAATTTCCCCTTCCTCACGTGCCCTAGCAGCACAAACGGAACTCTCCCTGTTTCAAAGATAGTTGCTCAATGTACCTATGTCATATGCTTGATTCAACATTTCTTTTTTTGGTACTTCACAATATATACCATGCTTCATATTACATCTATGATTATTAGTCTATCAGATGGATTATGTGAATTGTGATTTGACCTTTAAAAATTTCTGCCTGCATTTTTTATGGTACTTTTAAAATTCATTTTCATTGCTGTTTTGCATACCACAAAAGAGAAGAGGAAGAAAAAGAAGAGGAAGAGGAAGAGGATTTCCAGGATATTAATTGGATGATGATTTTGATTTCAAAGATGTTGCTCAATGTAACTATGTCATATGCTTGATGCAACATTTCTTTTTTGGGTATTTCACAATATATACCGTGCTTCATATTACATCTTATGATTATTAGTCTATCAGATGGATTATGTGAATTGTGATTTAACCTTTAAAAATTTCTGCCTGTTTTTTTATGGTACTTTTGACTTATTTAGTTAACTTTATAGTTTATATAATTTTTTAACAAGCATGCCACCCACTCCTGATTGCCCAAAATGTACATAAACACTAATTTTCATGTTTGTTAATCTCCCGCACTAATTTTTTTTTAAATAACCAAACTTCCAAAATTTTCCCCATTTCCTAAACTTTTTGAGCATGTTAAAATTGTTTCTATGCTTTTTTTTTTCCAAAATTATTTTAAAACATTTCTACATCATCTAATGTAGTTATTAAATATATTTATTTCCTATTAGTTATCTTTCAAGTTTGCTCTAGGTTTTAGCCCCTTGCACTATATGAACTCAAAGTTTCTCTCCCCATTCCTATGTTATTATAAGAAGGTTTAGGGAAGAACCACTACATTTTTGAAACTTTTTGCACTTGCACATGAGAAACATAAATATATAGACTAAGGAAAATATAAAGCTATATGAGGAAGCATCAATTCAGTTTTTTTATCAGGTGAGAGATAGGGTTCGGTACACTTTAACAAACAACAATACAAGAATCAATCAAATTATTTCTTAAACCTTGGCGTTCCAAACTCTTCATGTCACTAAAAAGTAAAATGTAAGCCATTTGACTAATTTCTTTTTTCCTAGGCTTTTTTGACAACTATGAATTTAAAATCAGGGTGGAACCATTTTTTTAAATTAAGGATTTTAAAATATTTTCATTTGTTCTTTTCAGATGATAAGGGGTAGAAGATGTGGGACAACTTAGAGGGAATGAAATTATTGGTGATTAAAAGAAATGGACAATTATGGACAGTCATTTGGATACCAGGAAAGGGAGAGCTTTGAGCATACTTAGCTTAATATTTAACCCAGCTCTCATCATATTTGTGCATTTCCTTCAGATTGTATGCATTGAAATTGGAAAAGAGACAGAAACTTTATCTATGAATGTATTTACATATTGAGACTTGTTGCTATTTGAGAACATAGGTGGTTCAAGGTCAATTTTTTTCATTGAAACGTGGATCTAGTGAATTTCACATTTTTTACTTGTGTATAATCTTAGGCAGTGTGATACTTACATGTTGATCATGATGAATGGCATTTGGAACCAAATAGTTAAGAGAGATAAGCATAACCAAACAGAGTTAATTTACGATATTGATTTAGAACTAAACTTTACAAATATACCGTTTCAACTTCAAGATCAATGATTTAGTACCTTTTTAGTCTTTGATGGACACTTTCTAACTGAACAGTCAAGGATAATCATGTCTATGCAAGAACTATAATTGTAATCCATATTATCCCCTTCAAATGTGGTGAGACTAACAAAAAGAATGATCAATGGACAGTAGGCAACAATATATTATTCTGTATCAAGAAGTATTGAATAAAATATGTTCAAAGAAGAGGCTCAAACTTTTGTCCCAACAAGAAACTATTAGAAATTAAAGACCTGAAGTAGGGTTATAGTGATTTTCTTGGTCCTCATTCTCTATGTTTGAAAACCAACTTTTATCTTCCTAGCAAGAAGAGGAGAAGAGAGCCATGTCATCTGTTATCATCCCCACCTTCCACTAGCTCATTAGAGGCAAATAAATAGAATAGGATATGTGATCAAGCATGCTTGGATTGCTTTTAACTTATATGCAATAATTTAACAGGAACATGGTTGGTGATGGGTATCAAGTTCTCATCAAGCAATAACACATCTCTAATAGTTATAGATGGTTATGTTTGTCCTATCTTGTTTTCAAAACCTTTATAATATGTTTGCAATACTGTTGGAGGCCCAGTGTAATCAAAACATATGATTTTCTTCATAACCTTCCTAAGGTAAGTAATTTTCTACTTGATTAAAGTATGCAGTTATGAAAATTAACCTTTGATGTTTACTTTAAAATCTTTCTCGTTGCTCTTCATGTTTTTTGTTTCACATATTGAATCAAATCAGGTTAACCAATGTAGCTATATGTACTTTTATTAATAGGTTCTTCTTGGATCTATGGGAGCATTATCATTAATGACTGTTATCTCTGTTGTAATTGGGAGGATCTTTCATGCTGTTCCAGAGCAATTTCAAACTAGTAAGATAACCTTATTTCTCATTCTAGCTGCTGTTGCTTTCAAGTACCATCAACCTAAGCTAAGCTTGTAAGATTCAATGGTTAGAATAACATGAACATTACTTTGTAGTTCAATTCTAAGGCATTGACTGAATCTATCTTATCATACTCTTTTTGAATTGGCATTGCTGTACATGTATCCCAATTATTCCTGGCTACATTATATTGAAAAAACGTATAAAATTGTTTGACAGTCATGTCGTAATCTTTCTTTTCTATTAGTTTTTGCCACTGCTGTTCTGCTGTTCTCTTGGATGGCCAAAGTAATGATTGCATAATTTGTTTCAAGTCTGAAAGTAATATTAACGTTCAATTGGTACTAGAATTACTATAAGATCTTTGAAATGGTCTATTACAATGTTATGGGGCAAACTGCAGCAAACTTTTTGAAGAAATCTAAAAAACGACACAAGGAACCACTTTTAAAAAGGGGTTAAAAGACCCATTTTCTACTTGTCTGGGATGATGCTCTAATACCACTTGTAACAAACCTCTATAAATTGAAAGTGATTACCAAAACAGTAAATTTGATTGAGAATGGTCACTTTGGGAGGAACTCTCCTAATCTCCTATTAAAATAATTGAAATACTCAAATGTCAGTTAGAGTTCCTTAACAATGCAACTCCTATTTATAATAGATGATAAGCTAGTCATGTGCTACCTCATATTTGTGGGATAAAAGAATTAAGATAAAAGTGAGAAAAAGAAGATAAAAGAAAATAGGATGTAATATGCCAACAATAATAGCTTCATTTGTTTGCTAACAACTTCCAACTACTATTGTGGGGGTCAAGGGGGATAATGTGATCTTGGGTGGGGTTTGCTGGTATGTTTGTTAATGTTCACAATTTGGTTTGTTAGTATTATGTGGACGAATATAATATATTAGTTGTACGTTTGTTGAGTTTTTAGAAACACCTCGTTTATTTAGAGTATTTCTTTCCTCTAAAATAAGATTTTTTAATCCTATAAATAAGTAACTCATTTGCTTAAATATGATCACATATCTTTTATATGCTCTTAAAATCTATATGGTATCAAATCAATGTAGATTCTTTGCTTATTATTATTCAATGATAATGATGATAGAGAAGAATGGGTTTGAAGGTGATGAAGTGGGGCAGGATCTTTGACGGTCGATTCCAAGAAGGCCCTAGAGAATCGTTGCTTGAAAAGCTTCTACCTTTGCAGATCTCTCCGGCATGAAATCTCCTTTCCGCAGGCTCCAGTTGGCTCCATGGAAGAGTTGTGCACATTACAAAGTGAAGAATAATTTGCAGAAACAGAAAGCATTATACAAGGTGTACTAGCCGCTATTTTTGCGGACTGCAAAGCTGACTAGCTCCTTGATGGAGGCAATGACAATCTCTAATAATTCGCGTGTATCGCTATAAGTCCTGTTTACAAGTGTTCGGGATATTTTTGTGGAGTATGGTGAAGTTTTGTTCTCCTTTCTATTTTTTTATGTGATTTATTTATATTGAAAGTTTTAATTTTCTCACAGAGGTTTAGGGTGCAGGAATCATAAATTCATTTCTCTGTTGAGTACTTTGTGAGTTTTGATTTTATCTGGAAGAGATTACGCTGCGTAAATATTAGATTACTAGTAACCACTAAGCAATATTGCCAGTTATTGAATGTAGCTGATTCCTCTTTAGCAGATTTACTTGCCAGGTTAGGATTATTCATGCTAAAGATCTATGCACGGGCTTTATTGTACTCCTCTTTCCTTTCCTTGACACTTTTAGAATGATTTAGCTTTGAGGAATGCATCCCAGTGTTACCACTGCTATGAGAATTTTTCTGTTGCCTCTCTTTAGTTGCAGCCTTGACAAAAATGTTTTTTTCATCTTGTGGTAGATTTATTAAAATATCGGCTAGTCTAATAGGTGGATACCTAGTCTCATTAGTCTTGAGTACAATTATCTTAGTCCCAGATGTATCCAAGGAAATATTGTCTATAACCACCATTGATTGTAGACCATAATGTTGAGCATGATGATGAGCTGCGAGTCTAAGTAGGTGATGGTTAATTGGGAAAATTCAAGCTATTGTTACTGTGGACTTTGAATGAACCTTTCATCATCTTGCCCAATTCATAGAATGGATAAACACTCCTGGGGGTTCTAAATTGCTTCTCTGAGAGAAAGATCAACCTATTTTATGTGCTCCTCAAGGATCCTTGAAAGAGCAATTGTCACTGAGAACATTCATGGAATTGGGTTGCCTTGTAGTTGGAACATATTCTATAGCTTTCTAAAAGATTTATATGTCAAAACGAGTCTTTTGAAGAGGAACCAACGCATCATGTTGACTACAATTTAGGTTTGATATATATATTTTCTTGAGTGCAAAATTGACTCTATTAATTGCAATTGTTTGAATTGTGAAACTCACAATGGCAGAAAACATTCAAACTGTACTACTACCCGAGTTGCAAAAAATGGCCCACACTAGCTACAGTATTTGGAGTCATAAAATCCTCACAATTTGTGAGTATAGGAATCTCGTCAACATTATGCTAAGAAAAGAGAAGAGACCCAATGCCGAAGTTGATGATTATGACGAGTATCATAATGAGTCCTATTGATTGTAGAGTTGTTTGTTGCAGATGAATTGATTCCTAAAGTCCGCAATGAAGAACCTATTGTAGACTTGTGGTCAAAGTTACGCGACACGTACCAAACTACATAGGAAAGCAAATCTCTATTCTTGAAGAATCAGTTGTATTCATCTCATTTGTAAGGAGGCTCAATTGCAGACTACCTCATGTGACATGGTCAACATAGTACTACGCGGTTTACCACACTCATATCAAGTATTGGTGTAATCCTTATATTTGATTGCTGAACCACAGACCCTTGGCTTCGACAAATTATTTGCATTACTTCTACAGAAGGAGAGAACATAGATGCTGAAAGAAGCCTCTAGTTCAATAATCACAAAAGTGCTTTTGTGGAAAAATTCTAGGGAGAGCAACAAAAGACCTACTGGAGAAAGCCAGATAGCACTTAAGTCTTTTCACAAAAAGACTGAGACTAGTAAACCCTCAAATGCAACAAGTAAATCATTAAACCAAGTGTGGTTTGTTACATTTGTAAAAAACATGGACATCATGACAATGTTTGTTGGCATAACCCCCAAAATATTTGACCTAGAAAATAAGCTAGTGTTGCTATAGTAGAACCTGATGAACACGATAAGGAGTTTGCATTTATCTGATCTAAAGAAGGCTTGCATAAGTGCATGGAGTGGTACTTTGACGTCAGAGCATCAAGACACTACACATGTCAAAATTGGTATGCTTCTTTTGCAGCTTGTCGAAATAAAAAGGAAACTATTTTTCTAGGTGATGGTGCTACATGCTTTGTCCAAGGACATGGTGATGTATGTATAACATTAGATAATAATGCTACATACAATTCAAAAAATGTGACATATGTACCAGATATGGACAAGAACCTATTATCTATTAGTGAAATTACTAAAAGACAACATCTCTGTGTAAGTTTAAGAATAATGTGTGAATTCACTCACATCAACAAGTTGGTAGCCCTTTTGGTGACAACAACTTGTACAAATTGGTAGACACATGTACATCAAACTCATATTCCTTAGCTGCATAAAATGATAGCGATACACTTTGGCACAAGAGATATGATCATCTAAATTATCACTATCTAGCTAAGTTAACCAAGACTAATACGGTCCATGGTCTTCCTACAATACAAAATCAACAACATGAATGTGAAGGTTGTCACCTAGAAAAGCAGAGTCGATTGCATTTTGCCAAGGGGCAGTCTCGAAGAGCACAAGGTCTTTTAGTTCTTGTTCACATGGATATATGGGGTTATGCTAGAATTACATTTAGAGGTGGAGGTAAATATTTTTTGCTATTTATAGATGACTGTTCAAGGAAAATGTGAGTGTATTTCATGAAAGAAAAATCTGAATATACTTTGAGGATAGACAATGGTGGAGAGTTCACCTCTACGCTATTTGCCAAATTTTGCAAGCAAGAGGGTATTCATTGACAATATACTTTTCAACACACGCCACAACAGAATGGAGCGGTCAAATGTAAAAATATGATGACTGTTGAAGTTACTTCGTGTATGATGCATAGTTAGAATGTACCATACCATTAATGGGTTGAAGGAGTTCAGACTGCTGTACACATTCTCAATTAATGTCATAGTAAGTCTTTGTAAATACTATGCTTGAAGAAGTTTGGACAAGTCATAAGCCTACTATTGTTTATTGTGATGTCCCCTTCTAGTTAGACATCAGTGTTGTAGCAAGATTAGCCTATCAGTTGACCCTCGTAGGCTAATAAGGTTGGATAGAGGGTATTTTTGTTGGCAAGAGACATTGCTCTCGATGGCTTGTATGTACAGAATGCGTGGATGAAGCTCCCTCCTAACTATTCTGCGGTAAAATCTCTGTATCTCCACCCTGTACTGAATCAGTATCCACCATCTGTTTCCCTATCTAAGAACTAGGAATAGGAGTAGGTGTGGCGAACCTATGACTTTTGCTTCCAGATTCTCTACTAATGGTTCTCACTTGATGTTTGTGATGCCCTTGCCATATTATCCCCTTCCTTTGAAGTTGTCCTTGTATTCTGAATGCGTAGTCCTAAAGTACTAGTAGTTCCTTTATCGCCTCTGGAAGAAGAATCCTCATTCTACATCTTTGCATAAGTGAAAGTGACACCTTGTTTCATCAATCTATTCATTTGTTTATCTACCCATGCCCTTGTCTGTCCATAATTGCTCTCATTAAGATCCCCAAATCTGAAAGTTCTTCCCTTTGTGACCAGTTAGGTGGCTCAATTGACTTGCTCTTCTCATACTCATAATTAGGATGGATTAAGTGCCCATCATCTTTGACCTGATCAGGAATAGGGAATACACCACATTTTCTCATGAAATCCACTGTCATCCTAGACAACATCTTCCTCCTCACAGCCTCTTCATCTATAAGATTCATCCAATAATCTTCTATGTCTACCTTGTGATTGTATGTCAGACCCTTCTAGATTTGGATCTTCTGGAATGGGTCAAAGTCCTTTCTTGCCTTGTATGTTCCTAGCTGGTAGAATTGTATCTCTGTACTAGCTGTCCCTACTGCCTATAATGAAGGGCAAGACTCAAGTATTTTCCCCAAAGTGATGGAGGAAGGCATTCCTTGTCTGTGCTTCTCCTTTTGCATGAGATCAAACTCTTGTCTATAGGGTACCTGGGAAGTTTATATGGTTCTGAGGAAAATACATGGATCCTGATATAAGTGAAAGTGGGGAATTGGGTATACCAATTTCCATACTGCTCAATCAATGCCATAACATCCTTGGATAATCTTCTATGTGCTTCTCCTTGAAGTGTGCGTGTAATGTTCATGGTGAAGACATCATTGATCCTCTTGTAACTCGCCCTCTCATGTAATTGCAATTCTGGATAACATTCATACACCTTAAATTGATTTCTACCATTTCCAATTACTCCCTTGCATATGAGGCCTGGATGCTCTATATTTCTCACCAATAGTTAGATTACATAGGAACTCATGTAAAAATGCTTTGCTTTCTTTAAGTCTCTCAATTGTGCATATATGTTGTCACTTATTATCTTTGCCCAATTTATCATCACTCTTCCCATGGCTATCTCCTCTATGAAGTAGAACATCCAGGTATCGAAGAAAGCTCCCTGAGGTGTTCCCATAACCTTGTTTAGCATGAAGATTAAGTCACTATATTCATCTTTGAAGTCCTCACTCATTAGCTTATTTGGTAACTTGGAATAATGCTTCCTTGGTTCACTGATCCAATTCTTATTGAATATGTCAATAAAAGTGTCAGGTCTTTGGTCATAAAATGCCTTAGCTTCCTCCTTAGTTCGGGTCTGCATCTTGGGATAATAGGGAATCCCAAATGTCTCTCTCATTGCCTCCTCATTAAAAAATGCAAATACCTTTCCTCGAGCCCTGATTGTTCTAGTGTTTGGGTCATAGTTCCTTGCACACTCCACCATGAGTTCACTGATTGTATGGCTGGAGGGAATCCTGCTGCGTGGTAAAGTCCGCTTCTCATTGTACTCACTGCTATCTTTGAAGGCAAATGATCCTTATATCCATACGCTCTCCTCCTTAGTTTCTTCATATCAATGTGTTCCATATTGGTGTCTGTAATCTTTGCCCATTTGGATGCCATTGAGGATTCCGGATAGAAGCTTTTGGATAATTTCTTGATCAACACTGTCCTTGCTGTGAACCCCTTAGGCTCTGCCATCCATGTTCGAAGCTCGAAGTTAGTAAGGATTAAAGACTTAAGAAAATATTAATTTTAGATCATGAAAGCGCTTGAATTTATCCATGGATTAGGTGATAAATTCCATACTTTGTTTTAATGAATTAATCTAAGGAAAGAAACAATCGTAGTGCAAGCAAGAATATCAAGACACCAAGAATCTTTAATACTTAGACAAACTTATGAATTCTAATTTTCAAACCAGTCATGATAACATCCTTAAATCAGTCCTATTAAATTGTCAAATTAACTCCAAATCATGACTTAGGAGTCCCTCATGACCTTGGAAGCACACAACAATCCAATCATGGCAGTGAACTAGTCACTTGGGAAGTTCAAACTTCTGAAGACAAGTCTGCAGCATACCTTCCCTTGGGCGTTTCGTCTTAAAATTTAGTGTTTCTTGCACAAGAATAGGCTTTTAACACTCAGCAATGGTCCTTAGGATGATTTTTAAAGTTGGCGAATTATGGGAATTTTCTCCAAAATCGCCCCTGTTTTAGAGTCCTCGGACTTTAGACCTGCAACCTCATCTTCAGACCTTAGAATGACCTTGGAGGATACTTGGAATGATGCCAAAAGGTTTGCAACATAGCTAGGATCAGATTGCAAACAAAGACAAACCCAGATTTACATGGGAAAAATATGATTTTCTGACATAGTCCTCAGACTTTCATTCGTAGCACTCTTACCTCAATGCCCCAGTGACTGAAAACAATTGGAAAAGGTGGGCATTTGGTCAATGAACGTTCTACAAACAAGTTTGGGCAGATTAGACACTTAAATTATTTTTAATGAATTTCTAAAGAAAATCGCCCGTATGAGAAGTTTTCAGATCTGGCCTGTATATACCTCTGCTTCAGCTTTGGAGTGATTGCAAATGGTGTTAAAAGATAGGGAATTGATCTAGAAACCAGTCTTGGAGGCCTTGGGCCCTAAACGAATTTCATGGATTTTTCAACAAAAATCGTCCCATTCCATGGAGGTCTGCAGACTGGTCTGTATATACCCTACTGACCAGCTTTCCAGTGCCTCCAAAAGCTCAAAAAAAATGTCTCCTTATGGTCTGCAATCATTGAGGGATTGAATTAGAAGTTGGAGCAAACACCTCAATTTTGGAAAGAAATCGTTTTAATGGAGGATTGCTTCAGATTTTAACCTTGCACATATAACTTACCTCAGGGCTGCAATTATATCAGACCTCCCAAATAGCCAATATCTTCTTCTTCATCCAATTTCCAGCCACCATAAGCTAGATCGATCCCTTACTTAGCCACCTTATCTCTTATTTCAGCCACCTTGCTTTTGTCTCTCATAAATATACATGGCTTTTTACTACAGCTGTTAACCTTTTAAAAATGCCTTAGCCTCTTGTTTACCTCCCACAAGCAATGTGGGATAAAAGTTTTGCACCCTTCTAGAAGCTTCCAGACCTCACTTTATTATGATGAGTCAGGGAAATCAGCTTATCACCCTGACATACAGGAGCTTAGGACTAAACACTCTAAAGTGTTTAGTGATTTACCACATGGCAAGCCAACTAACAGAGGTATTGAGGACATTATTGAGCTAGAGTAGGGCACCAAGCCCATTATGATTACTCCTTACCGACACCCCAAGCACCTGGAAGATGAGATAGAGAAAATAATTCAGGAGCTGATTTCTATGGGGCATATTAGACCAAGTAAGTCTCCCTTTGCTTCATCAGTTGTTTTGGTGAAGATGGATGGTACCCTTAGGATGTGCATTGACTACATGATGCTGAATCGGAGGACAATTAAGAATAGGTATCCTATTCTGCGCATTGATGAGTTGCATGGTGCATGCTTCTTTTCTAAGATTGATTTGAGATCGGGTTAGCATCATATCCGAATGCGGGAGGACATAGAGAAAACAACTTTTAGATGTCACTGTGGACATTTTGAGTTCTTAGTCATGCCTTTTGGGTTGACTAATGCTCTGGCCAGCTTTTAGTCTACCATGAACAGGGTCTTCCACAGTCAGTTGAGGTGATTTGTTCTGGTTTTCTTTGATGATAATTGGTTTATAGAAAGACATGAGATGACCATCTTGCTCATTTGGATACTGTACTAGATATTTTGGATAGGGCTTCCTTGTATGCAAAGGAGTCCAAATGTGCTTTGGGATTGACTAAGTTGCTGTACCTTGGTCATATCATCAGTGCAGAGGGTGTGCACATGGACCCTGCTAAGGTTCGTGCTATTTTGGATTGGCCTACCCCTGGGAGCTTGACACAGCTCAGAGGTTTCATTGGTCTGTGTGCTTTCTATCACAGATTTGCTTCGGGGTTTTCACGACATGCAACTCCTTTGACTGATTTGATCCGTAAGGGGGCTTTTGAGTGGACCTCTCAGGCACAAGAATGTTTTAAGAAGTTCTAGTTGATTATGACATTATGTTCGGTTTTAGCGATGCCAAATTTCTCTAGACCGTTTGGCTTGCATTGCGATGCTTCTGGTCAGGGCATTGGTGCTATACTTTCCCAGGATCACCATCCCATTGTTTTTGAGAGCAGGATGCTCAGGGGTCATGAGAGAGCCTTTAGTGTATATGACAAGGAAATGTTGCCATTATGTATGCTTTGGCTAAATTCAGACAATATTTGGTTGGTAGTAAATTTTGCATTAAAACTGATCATAATAGCCTGAAGTATTTCCTTGGGCATCGTGATCTCAATGAGAGACAACAGAAGCTGGTTAGTAAACTATAATCATATGACTTTGATATTTCTTATATCAGAGGTACTCAGAATGTGGTTGCTGATGCACTTTCACGGAGGCCTCATTTGTGTGCTATGACAGTGATATCTGAGGATTGGAGGCATTTGATTGTTGCAGAGTATGCTAGAGATTAGTGAGCAGCTGGTTTTATTGATGGGACCATACAGGACAGCATGTATACTCTTGTAAATGAGTTGATCATTTACAAGGAGAGGGTATTGTTGGTTCCAGGATCGAGTGTCAGGTTTGTAGTGTTGAGAGCTTTCCATGATTTTCCCTTAGCAGGGCATCCCGGGTTTTTTAAAACCTATAGGTAGGTGCGGGAGAGGTTTACCTAGAAAGGCCTGAAGTAGGATGTGCAACAATATGTTAGAGAGTGTTCTGTTTGCTAGCAAAACAAGCAGGAACACACATCCAGCAGGGTTATTGCAGCCATTACCCATTCCTGAGCGGAAGTGGGAATGTATTTCCATGGACTTCATTGTGGGCTTGCCTAAAGCTCAGGGTAGGGATTACATTTTTGTGGTAGTGGATCGTCTTACAAAATATGCTCACTTTTTTCCATTCACTACTACTTTTTCAGCCACTCAGGTTGTAGACTTATTCTTCCGGGAGGTGTTCAGATTGCATGGTTTACCCCGAAATATAGTGAGTGATCGAGATAGCCAATTTATGAGTCACTTTTGGTAGGAGCTTTTCAGGTTGTGTGGGACAGAGTTGACTCCCAGTACTAGTTACCACCCTCAGATTGATGGTTAGACTGAGATTGTTAATAAATGGGTGGAGGGCTATGTTCGGAATTATGTATCTGCTCAGCAGAGAGCTTGGGTGAAGTGGATTTATATATGTGAGTATTGCTATAATTCCACTCACCATATGTCTATTCGGATGACTCCTTTCCAGGCTTTGTATGGATATGATCCTCCTAGTTTCCTGGATTTTCTTTTCAGTGATAAGAGAGTTCCCAGTGTGGGTGATTTGCTGCAAGAGAATCAGGACATCATGGGGACATTAAGGGACAATATTCAGAGAGCTCAGAATAAGCAAAAGCAGTATGCTGATCAGAGGAGGGTTGCCCGCTCTTTCCAAGTTGGAGACATGGTTTATTTGATGCTGCAACCCTATAGGCAGTCATCTATTCGGAAGAGCAGAGTTGAGAAGCTCAAGCCTCAGTATTATGGGCCTTTCCATGTTGTTAGACGGGTGGGCGAGGTTGCTTATGAGGTGGATTTGCCAGAGGGTAGCAGGGTTCATAATGTTTTTCATGTTTCGCACCTCAAGAAGGCGTTAGGAAGACATGTTCCGTCCTCTATTTTGCAACCCCTAGATGATGAGGGGAAATTGGAGTTGATTCCTGAGCTTATTTTGGTGACTCGTGAGAGACATTTGCGTCGACAAGTCATTAGAGAGTTTCTGGTGAAGTGGCATGGTTTACCTGTTGAGGATGCTACTTGGGAAGTAGAGGATATTCTTCAGCACCCCGGTTTGCGATTGCTTGAGGACAAGCAATCTTAGGGAGGGAGGACTGTGATGTCCCCGATTTAGCAAGTGTCTGAGGGACATGGTTATTAGCCCATCATTGCGACCCTCGTGGGCTAATGAGTGGATTTGAGGGTCTCTTGGTCAGAAATTACTATTTATAGTAAGTCTTCTTATGACGGTTTCCATTTCTGGTAAGGTGTCTGTGTAGATGGTTTGGCAGTGCAGTGATCGAAGTTGGCTTGGAAATGGATTGAATTGATTAATTAAGTTTATCTTAATTATATTGTGAGTTTATTATAAGTCAAATCATTAATATATTAATGATATTTTAATTGACTTATGTTGGACATGTCATTAAAGGTTGATATGTTTTATTTTTCTATATGGTCCAAAGTTTGAATGAAATAACTTTTAAGTTATGAGTGGTGTGTTGAAGAAGTTGGAGGATTTTGAGTCTTCTCCTTGAAGCTGAATACAATTACTTAAGGCTTCGGATTTCCTGGGAAATCACCTTTTGATCTTTTTGGAAAACTTATGCATTTTCGTGGAGCCTAGAGACAAGGGTTTGGATCGAAATCTGCCTGCAAGAAATTGAGAATTTCTTGTGTATCTTGCACTTTGAACCAACGGCATATGTTGGTGAATTGTGGTTGTATGCGGCTTTTCTTTGGAAGCCGAATGAGCGTTGTTTGACGTGGGGGAATTGTTTGTTGTTGTTACGGTAGCTTAGAAGAGAGTTTGGAAGATACTGGGCAAGCTACGACCACCTATCTCAGCGTGAAGTCTATTCTTATTGGCTCCCACCATCCTACCTATCAGCCGCGGCCAGCAGTTAAGAGTCGTGGGCTTGCTAACAGTTGTAACTGTCATATATATCAGCCACCATTTTCCTTAGAAGAGCTGCGTCCAACATGCTGGAAAACAATGAAAGAGGTAGCTTGATTTTTGTTATAAGTACTTGTTCGCATGTGATGATAATTGTTATTTTATAACAATTCGTGAATCCTCTTTGACTGCAATAAAAACTAATGTGTATATGGTGAGATTCATATCCAGCATTAGTGATTCAATTTTAATTCATGAAATTGTAAATCTTTATATATAGATGAGAAAAAAATACAAAAAATACTTATATTTGGATTGAAAATATCGAAACATCTTTCCGAGTTAAGATGTGTTATTGCAATTGAGTTTGAAGGATAGAGCCAGATAGTTCTTTACAAAATATGAAGGGAAATTCATGTTAAGTCTGGATTTTGATCAAAATAGGAAGGGAAATTCATGTTGCGTCTGAATTTTATGTATTTTTGTAATGAAAAATCGATTTTCCTTAGGATTTTGGCCATTTCAAGTGTGGAAAATCAATTTTTATAAGGACTGTAAAGCCATTATGCACAAAATATGCCTTTATATGGAATTTTGGACTAATTGACTAGCCAAAATTTAAATACACTAAGGATTTTACGTTCAACCCATTATAACATGACCCTGACAGACTTTAATTTTAACGTTCCCTCTAAAGATCGCAACTTGGCCACTTTATTTCTATATCACCTTTTGTCCCTTAGAGCTCTTAATTGCCAAATTTACTGCAAAAAACCTAACTAACCTAATGACTTTGAGCAAAAGAGGGGGTCCCCATTTGCGATGGGGTGATGGTGTGAAAAGGTTATAACAAGAATGAGCTTACTACTGTGAATGAATTCAAAGATAAATTCAAGCTAGTTCAATGAAGCTTGATGCACAACTTGAGAGTCCAAGGAACAAAGGAGATACACAAGGACTTGGTTATGAGAAGAGAGAAAGCTCTTGATCTAGTTAGGACAATTTTCTATCAGAAAATCAGAAGGAGAGACCTAAGAGGATACCTATTAGGCAACCTAATGCACAAAACTTCAATGGCATATGCTTTGTATGTAATAGATTTGGTCATAGAGCAACGCAATGTAGATAGAGAATTAATGCTACATTTTTTTAGGATATTGTTTCACATGCTATCAATATGGGCACAAATCAAATGAATGCAAATCTAAGATGAACAATTCTGTGAACAAAGGGAACATAACATGCTACAAATGTAACTTTGGACACATGGCGAAGCAATGCAGATTGAGGACAAACCAAGCGAACTTCAGGTATGGGCAATCTAATGTTACATGTTTCAAATGCAACAATCAAGGTCACATTGCTAAATTCGGGAGATTCAATAATGCAAACATGAATATGAGAGGTTTGGTGGAGAGGAATAATGTGCAGAACAATGATAAGGGCAAACAAAAGGTTGATGTTGAAGAGGTTAGAAAGAAGATGAGTAAGACATGGGTACCAAAAGGATATTTTGATGCTAGTGGAGGGTCCGCACCTGCCCCTGGTGTGGAAAATTCATTAGGAAATTGAATTAGGTCCAGGGGGAGTTTTCATGAAAAATCTTTACCTGACCCTTGATTCGAATGGATTGATGAATGCGATCGGTATATTCAGATGCTTTGATGAATTTAGAACATTATGAAATCATCTCCGATATAGTATGAACAGATTTGGAAGGATCACAGATGGATTTCTGAGTTACAGTTTGAACGCAGTTCGAAGCTAGGGTATGGCGCATTAATTGTACTTCACTTCTGGTATGTGAAGGTTTAAAAGGGCATTTTTGACACTTCATTATTCGCCGTGCTACCTAGGAGTTATTGCAGAGCATCGAAAGGCGATTTGACAGGATTTGAAGATGGTTTACAAATATCTAGATTCTAAACCCTTGCATCGACGGAAAAGGTATTTATCATCGCACAACTTGATATTTTGAGCATATAATCATGGATACACCTTTGGTTGTGGATATTAGGGATCGATCTAGGCCTAAATTTAAGAAGCATCCGTATAAATCTCTTGTGGATGACCCAAATGGTTGGTTTTCTACGGTTCCATACGATGTCTTGCATGCTGAGGATATTAGGGCGTATATACATTGCAATCTTGAAAACCTTGGGCATCATGCAATTCATGAGCTATACAAAGACTTGTCTGTGAATTATCACTTAAAGGACGAATATACGGTTTTGGAAACAAAGAAGATGGCTCAAGTTATGAGTTTTCCAACTTCTGATGAGCCAGAATGGATTAGGTTCGTACTTAGCAGAATTCATGATCAGTTCTTTTGGTTAGACAAACCCTATAAGATCTCAAAGGAGGGTTTGGAAGCAGTTACAGGTTTTAGTGCTAGCGGTGAGGTGCCTGCTCTGAAGTCAATTAAGGACTTTGTAATGTCCCCATCTTTTGTGAGCATCATAGGTCGTGGGATTGGTCTATTATTTAACCCTTGTAGGCTAATCAGATGGATAGAGGGTTTTTGTTGGCAGTGCTAGAGGCTATTTTCCCACTCTAGAGGTTAGGGATGTTAAGGTTTTCTCTTCATTTGGGTCAGTTTGGTACACTTACTATTTATAGTAAGTCATTTATCCAACATTTCTACATTTGGCAGGGCACTTGGACTCTTTGTTTATCAGGTATTCAGGGATTTACTAATTATAGCAGGTCAGGGGTTGACAAAGATGCACCCTTGCTATTTCTAGTAAGGTAGTTGGATGCACAATGGATACAATGGTTAACTCTCTGGTTGAGTCAGAATTGAGAAATAATGATTAATGATGGAGTTATAACATTATAATTATTATTAAAGTTATAGCTTAATATTAATTAATTATTAAGTGCATCTCATTGATAAATTAAGTGGACTTTATTTAAAAGGGAGTTTTAAATGTTTTAAAAGTATACTTTAAATAAGTGATAAAGTGTTATTTAAAAGGGAGATATAAGTGTTTAATACAGTATACTTTATATTTTAATGTGTGCATCAAAAGGAGGGGAATATAATTAAATGGTATATTTCAAATGCAACAAAACGAAATACACTTACAAGTTATGAGAAGTGTATTCATGAAGCCTCATGATCGATTTATTACTTGGGAATTATAAAAGCCAAAGGCAAAAGGAAATGGATTCATTCTTGATGCATTTGTTTATTGTGTTTGGGTGAAGAGAAATTTGGAACAAGGGTTTCAAGTTCTGAGCTTGAAGAATTGTAAATTCTTCCAAGTTTTCCCAGCACTTCGAATTGGTTAAATGTCCAACAAATTGTGCACATGCTATGGCTTTATACATAAGCCATGATTGAGCTTATTGAAGGTGAAAACTGAAGCTTTGAATCCATAGATTATGCTGAGATTGCTGCAGGTTTAGTAAATCAGTTTGCAATGCAAATTTTGAGCCATAGAAGTCAGTGTATGGGTTTAATATTAGCAGCTGCAATATTTATATGTCGGCCGCGTGAGATATGAAGTGGTCGTGAGTGCTTGGAAAGGGCACATTATGTACATTGGGAGATTCTTTGATGTTTGTTGATGATGCAGATTCTTTTCTGTTTGTTGATGTAATTGAAAAGCTGCGTTGATTACCGGGTTTTATTATTATATGTTAAATGGTTTGAGTAGATATTTGCAAAAAAATTTCTTTGTAATTTTTTAGATTTGCAAATCAGAATTCTGAAGTTTATATAGATGCTGGTCAAGTGTTCGTCAAAATGTTTGGTGTGATGCCTTGAACATCACCATCATCTATTGAATGCCAACTGTTTGGTTTAATGCATGTCTCTTGTTCAACGATTTTAGACTTTATATACGTTGCCAGTAGGTTTTTTATGACAGCATGATGAAGTAATGTTCTTAATTAAGCATGTCAAGTGTTTGATGGAATTACTTGGCACAATAAAGATCAGAAAATCCAGTTCAGACTTCGCACACCAACTGTTTGATGAAATGCATTTGACATAAAACTGAAAATTTAACAATAGAAACACAAGGGATATTACAATGGTGAAGTTAGAACCTGTTGGGGTTCTTACAGACTTTGTGACTGAGTTGACTAATTCTCAATGGGATAAGTGTGCTATGGCTGTTAACAACATTAGACAACCAAATGTTAGGTTCGCATCTATGGTTTGGGCTATAAGGTATATCATTCCAACAAAGAGAACTCCATTTCAAGCACAATCATTCATGCTGCATATAGAATGGTCAAAGAGGATGGTAATTTTGACATCTATGAGGCATTAAGAGTTCAACTCTTAGAGAACTTGGTAAAGATAATGAAAGACAAAAAACAGATATTAAAGTATGGTTCATTGCTCATATACGTTTTCTTTTATTTGATGAATTACTTTCCTGGAGTTGGAGACATTTAGTGGAAGAAAGATAAGCTAGTAGCCATTCAGATTAGAGACTATTACTTTATGCTTGATTGCAAGACTCGAAGGAGTACAGTTTGGGGATATTTCAAATCTTTTCAAGATGAAATGCATCTAAGGTACAAAAGCCCTAAGGATATTGTTGAGAGGTATGAGGATAGTATTTGTTTTATGGTTGAGACCGATGACTGCTTCATGGAAGCAGTGGAACCAAGAACTTGGTGGATTATGCCTATGGGATATGAAGTGGATCCTATTCTGCTTATGATGAAAGGTTTGGTACATATAAGGAAAAGAGGCTAAAAGTTCATATGGAGGTTAACAGACCTGCAAGAGACAAAAGAATCAGAAGAGAAGTTGAGTTAATGGGAGAAAGATTTGGTTTCACAAAGTGAAAGATGATGCAGAGAAAGAAGAAGAGAAGATGATTGAGATAAAAATTGAGGCAAGAGACACTGCGAAGGCAGTGAAAGAATTTCTTGATGAAGACAACACAGATATGAATGAGATGGAACTTATTCAAGGACCAATGCAGTTGGATACTTTGAGTCCAGTATAGATGATGAGACTTGCTTCTATAGCTCAGGCCAAGGCAAGGAAACAAATTTTGAAGACTCATTTAAAGGATAATGAACTGTTAGCACATGCATCTGATGTACTTGTAAAGATCATGCCGACCTTTGCAAAGGATCAAAATGATACACCTTCAGGTCAGCTTGAAGGATTGCTTAATGATGTGAGTACTCATTTTAATTCATTGGAAAATTCAGCTATGATTAAAGCTCAGAACGAATTCGATGAGAAAAGGTATCATCAACTCTGTGGTTTGAATGCGAAGGATAAAATATCTTTGGGAGTTGGCATGCAGAGGTTGAAAGACTCTTTGACCGAAGCTAGAAACATCTATAGAGCATGTAGTACATATCCTATGAGTGTTTAAGACATAGAAAAGATAATCAAGGAGAGTGAAAGCAAACTAGATGAGGTGTCTAAATCTTATGATCCCTTGACAACTTCAGCTTCTAGTTATGGAGGACAGGTTATCACCTTGATGGATAAGATCAAGACATTGGTTACAGAAAAGGAGAGGATGAAAGGAAGGATCAGTGAGCTAAGGAACATGATTGAACCTAAGCTAGACATCTCGCTTAGTGGTTTGAAAGAAGTAGAGAGAGCCTATAATGCTCCTGATGCACATGATCTTGAATTGGCAGAGAAACTTGCTTATGTTGTTTGTGGGCAAATTCAGATTATAGACAATCTGAAGAAGAGTTGGGACTCTGATTTTGGTGCTATGAGGAAGAATTTCTCAGATGTTTTCAAAATTTTGTAAGTATACTTATATATATAAACCTCTACAGGATTTTGGTAGATGAATTTTGTTGTGAATGCTCGACCTTTTCCATTGATGTCAAAGGGAGAGATATGGAGTGCAAAATGAGGGAGAGATATTCAGCTTAGGGGGAGCCTGTGATTTTGATTTTGGAGGAGCAGTTAGAGTTTGACATTTTTGATTTTGGACACTTAGTCATTTTTCACCTGCCATCAATGCCAAAGGGGGAGATTGTTGGTAAGAGACATTGCTCTTGATGGCTTGTATCTTGTCATTGATGACAACCATACATGTTTTAGATGATCGCTTGTCATATTTTGTTGATACCGAAGGATTGGATGCATATTTTGCCAAGTATGGAAGAATAGGGACACTGTACAGGTCACAGTAAATGCTTCGGTACAGTCAACTGGTTTCGATTTTTAAACAACAAACCTAGGGGGAGCTTTCATAAGGTATACTTAACCTTATTCCATCTTCGCAACAGTTGGAAATTTTAGATGAGCAAGTTATGGTGCTCTGAGTATCGAAAATCAGTAAACAGTGAAGAACAACTAACAGACAGTTAGAAGATCAGTTGGCGATCCTATTAGATCGATGGGATGAATTGTTTTTGAGGTTGAGATGCTAGGGATGACATGGTGGAAGAAATCTATGAGGTTGCTCAATGTTAGGATCATATTTTGCATGAGGATTTGGTCGACACTTCACACGGTACACTTTATGTTCTTTTGGCTGACCAGTAAAGATATTATTTTTGATAACGGGTATATAAGATCGAGTTTTTGAGTTGATGTAGTGGTGTGATGGACAAAGATGGTATGTTATTGATGCATGTACATGTTGTATCACACGGTACACTTTTTGTTCTTTTGGCTAACCAGTAAAGATATTATTTTTTATAACGGGTATTTAAGATCGAGTTTTTGAGTTGATGTAGTAGTGCGAGGGACAAAGATGGTATGGTATTGATACATGTACATGATGTATGTGTGAATGACATGTAATCAGTGGTTCGATTGATAGTTGAGCAGAGATGTTGTCTTGCACATACATGGAACTGTTTTGGCATATATAGATGCTATCTTTTAGCTCATCATTTTGGATTGTAGTCCAATACATTTTGTAAAGCAGTGAGCTTTCCTAAGGGTTGTAGCCCTCATTTGCATTTGAGTAGTGAGCTCTAGGCAGTGTGCTTGAATGCATGTGCATTCCCCTTTTGTACTAAACCTTTAATGGGGTTATTTATTCTGCAGAGTAAATCTTGTGGGTTTCATCCCTACCGTGGTTTTTCCCTTAACCGGGTTTCCACACAAAAAATCATGTTATGATGTTGTGGATGTATGCTTTATATTTTAGTTTATTGTTCCTTATTGCATTTGGTTTATGGTTAAGAAATCTGATCACCAAAGTTAAAAATAGTAGAACACTGATTCACCCTCCCCTCTCAGTGTTCCTTAATACCAACACTTTTGTGCCAGAGACCTTGTCAGACAAGGGGTCATTTTTCTACTCCAGAGCTCAGTTGTTTCAGACTTGACATTTATATGGTTTTCAGAGCTTAGTTTCTCAAACTTATTATTTACAGTAAGCCGAATGATGGTTGAGAGGGACCCCTACTATTTTTAGTACGGTAGTCAGATGTGTAGTGGATGCAGTGGTTGACCTGTTGGTTCAAACAAAATTGGGAAATAATGAATATTAGAGAAGTTTTTAATGTTTAATTGGCCTAAATGATAATTATTTATTAAAAAGTGATAATATAAGTTATAACTTAATGTTATAACTTGAGGGTCAATTTATCATTAAAAGGGGGCCATTTGAGGAATTAATTATGAATGCCAATTTTAATGAAATATTAAATGTTTTCCCTAAGTCTCAATGAAATAACAGTTTTAAATGTTATTAATGTCTTCATGGGAAATCAAACCCTGAGGTGGAATTATAAATACTCCCTCAATGAAATCAAATTCATTCTACTTGGCATTTGAAAACTCATTTCATGTATTTGCTAAGCATTGCAGAAAAAGGACGAGGGTTTCTACAATTTTCTAGAGTTTTTTGGGCATTGGAGAGCGTAGCTTCTTCATTGTATCAACTTTCTAAGGTTGTGAGATATCAGCTGAAGACTGCTAACTGTTGGCTTTATCCAAGAGTCAAGTTTTGTGCACATTGAGGGAAGAATTTCTTAGTTTCCATACAGATTGAAAGGGCCTCACATCAAGAGGGATTTACACTATTTTTATGTTTATTGGTACCATTTTTAGGCAGGTATGATTTGCTTTGGGCCCATTTAAAACAAGAAGAGGCGACAGACATAAAGAGGGCGATTTTGTGCAAAGAAGATTCAATAAATTCCAAGGAAATTACAGAGGGGGCGCTAAACCTAGAACTCCCCAACATCACTTTAAGATGTTCAGGCTGCTGATTTTTGAGCAATCAAGTCATCTTGTGGCTGCTTTTTTACCAGCAAAAGCATTAAAGACATAACTAATTCATTTTTGGGTATGCATGTGTATTAGAAGGTTTCAAATGAATAAGGAATAAATATATATGAGGTTGTTGTTGGTATTGCTTTCCACATTCATTTTATATGTTCATATTTGCATTGCTTTTTATGTCGAAAACACACAAAAAATGAAAAAAACTCAGAAAACCAAACCAAACTTCAGTAGTTTCATCAACAATTAGAGTATAACAGTTGCAGAGGACTAGGGGTCTTCATAGTGGTATCAGAGTGGTTTCCTGCCATCCTTTGGGTTTAAATCAGATTGTAAATGCAACCAAGTGACATGGAAAGAAGGTATTATCAGAGAGAATACAAGAAAACTTGGCATCCACCACAGGTGCCTGAAGGGAACACAAAATCTGGATTGATAGGTATTCACCAGGAGTCAACTTCTGAAGACTTTGGATAGGTTGCAGGTATGGGTGACAGAAGGGAAAATAGCCCACCATGTGATGAAGCCAGAGAAGTGAGAGAAACTGAGAGGTTTATAGGATGGACATCAACGTGTAGCTGATACTTTGCAGCAACTCACCGCAGCCATACAACAGTTGGCTAGTCCTAGAAGACACCATCATGATTAGGAGGACAATAGGAGTGTGGTTGGGACTCGCAGGGCACAAAGAGCACCTATTGGCACCTTTGATAGGCCTACACTGCCTACTTTCTTACGAAATGAACCAGAAGAACTTGTTAGAAATGACGACGATGTGATATTTGCTGATAATGTCATGATAGCGCATGATGAATGGAGTTTACTTCCCTTTGATGTAAGGGAACATTTGAACTTTGACATATTCATGAGTCAGAGGAGGGAGCACCACAGGGGATGGCAAGACAGAAGATCAAGGAATCAGAACAGGGATCTGGAACAAGCTACCAATAAAATCACTTTACCACGGTTTGATGGTAGTGGCAAGGTCACAACACGGTCATGGATTCATAAGTTGGACACCCACTTCATCCTTTGGCCTATGACAGAGAGGGATGCAATTAAATTTGCTACACAACATTTAGGGCCCATTTATTTCTTGGAATATGACAGGTATTGGCATTATCTAATTTTGGATAATGCCAAATTCTATGTTTGGGTCCTTGGAAAAAAATGGAATTGGAATTCCGAAATTCTCATTTTGCCCCCAAAATGGGAATAATTGGAATTTCAAAAAAAGTGGAATGGGAATTCCAATTTTTAGAAAACCAAATTTAATATTGTGTGGGATCCGTGACTATAAAGATGTATATTATATTGCTATAAGGATGTATATATATACATGTGTGTATATATACATACATGTATGTGTATATACACACACATGTATGGTGTGTGTATATACACGTGTGTATATGTCTATATATATACACACGTGTGTATATGTGTGTATATATACACAAATGTGTGTATATATACACATGTGTGTATATGTGTATACATAGATACACACTTGTATGTGTATATGTATGGTGTGTACATATACATAAATGTGTGTATATGTGTATACACGCGTGTATGTGTGTATATACACACATGTGTGTATACACACACATGTGTGTGTGTATGTGTGTATATGTACACAAATGTGTGTATATGTGTATGTGTGTGTGTATACACACATGTGTGTATATGTGTATATATTTGTGTATATACACACATCTATACACATATACACATGTGTATGTATATATACATGTGTATATACACACACATGTATGTATGTATATATACACATGTGTGCATGTGTGTATATATACACACATGTATACACACCATATTCAAAGAAATTAAAAAATAAAGAATTAAAATTCCTTATGCATCTTCTCATTCATCTTTTGGGTGAACCAAACGGGTAAGACCATATTCCGGGTTTCATTTTGAGGATAAGCATCTTCCTGAATTGACCATATCCAGGATATGGTATTCCAGTACCCAAACGGGCCCTTAGATGAGGTGACACATAACTGGTGTCACAATGGGATAGTTACCTTACAACATGACCACATCACTTCATATTAGGAGTTTGCTCACAGGTTGGTTGATCATTTTGATAAGAAGGATCAAGAAACATATTTCAGAGATTTTGCTCAGTAGAAGCAGGTTGGTAGTTTGGAGACTTACATTAGTGATTTCCAAAAACTATCTGTTATGGTCTTCAACATTTCCGAGTAGAGATTGGTTGTGTTGATTATTGAGGGCTTGATGGAACCTTTGAAAGGGTGGATAAAAGGTTTTGATCCATTGACACTGTAGGCTGCTATGAAGAAAGCTAGAAGTATGGAACCTGCAGCTCCTCAAAGCAACTTCTCATCTAACAAATCTTCTTCATATAGAGACAACAAGTCTTTTTCC
Source organism: Thuja plicata (assembly GCA_018584345.1). Lineage (NCBI taxonomy): Eukaryota > Viridiplantae > Streptophyta > Pinopsida > Cupressales > Cupressaceae > Thuja > Thuja plicata. Next base: position 287,350 of record MU227312.1, read on the forward strand.
AAAAATAAAGAAAAATCAGATTTCGGAGGGGATCAAAAAGGGAAATCAGCAATTTCATTTGACAGGGAAACACTTAATGATTTATGCAAGAAAAAGTTGTGTTTCTACTGCAATAGTCCTTATGATGCAAACCATGATTGTCCTTTGAGGCCTAAGGGTAAAGCGAACCGTGTGATGTGGGAATTCTATGAGGATTCCGAATCTAAAAATTCAGACCAGCAAACTGATCATGAGGAATCCGATGCATAAAAGGTTGAGTATGAGCCAGAAAAGTTAGAAAACGTGGATGCACATGAAGAAGAAGTTAAGCTTAAGGAGGCATGTCTCACTAGCATAAAGCAGGAAGGATCTTTCAAGATGCGTGGGGTACTAGCTGGACAAAAGGTTATCACTTTATTGAATACAGGTGCCATGCATAATTTCATTAATGTTGGATTGGTTGATAGGCGTGGGATTCCTATTGAGGAGTTCGAAGGGATAAGGGTGAGAGTTGTAGATGGTTACAATCTTAAGTGTAACATGATGATTCTTGAACTCCCTTTATGTGAATAATTATGAATTTAAGGCAGATTTCTATGTTGTGAATATGGGCGACATTGATGTGGTCTTGGGGATGAGTTGGCTCCATGACATATTAGAGTTTGCTCTTAGCCTTTGTGAGATGGAGATGAGATTTAAGGTTGATGGGAAGTCTCATGTGTTGAAGGCCGTTAGAGACATGTAGTTTTAGGATGATATCATTCAGGAGGATGGAAAAAATTATGCGCTACGACATGGTTGAGTGGGTAGAAGTGTGTATGTTGATGCCATCACAGGAGGGGCAGCAAAAACCAGATTACCATCCAGATATACATGAGTTGAGGATTAAATGTGGGTAGGTGTTTAGTGACATTCTACTTGGTAGGCCTCTTGACAGGGGGATTAAGCACATAATAGAGTTGGAAGAAGGCGCTAAGCCCGTGATGATCACTCCATACAGGCACCCAAAGTGGCTGAAAGATGAAATTGAAAAGACAATTACAAAACTGCTTGCTATGGGACACATTAGGCCAAGCAAGTCTCCTTTTGCTTCATTCATAGTCTTGGTGAAGAAAATGGATGACACCCTTCGAATGTGTATTGACTACAGAGTCTTAAATAAGAGAACTATCAAAAACAGGTATCCCATTCCCCGGATTGACGAATTGATTGATGAGCTTCATGGTGCTTGCCTCTTTTCGAAGATAGATTTGAGACCAGGGTATCACCAGATTAGAGTTAGAGAGATTAGAGTTAGAGAGAAGGACATGGAGAAGACAACATTTAGGTGCCACTATGGCCATTTTGAGTTTGTGGTTATGCCTTTTGGGCTAACCAATCCTACTGCTACATTCCAGGCTACAATGAATAGGGCCTTTTAGCCTCTGTTGAGGAAATTTGCACTTGTCTTCTTTAATGACATCTTGGTGCTGCTACAAGTGTGGTTGCCGTTGCACCAAAACATTGACCTGTTAATGCCCGATACAACCACTAGACTTGTAGAATCCACAGGAGGCGATAGTCCTTTGTCACGAATCTTGAGGGAAGCGCTGACCATTTTGCCAAGTATCTCCCCCTCAGTGTTTCCCGAGGGGATTCGAACCTGTGACCAAGCTCTGATACCACTTGTTACAAGTGTGGTTGCCATTGCACCAAAAGATCGACCTGTTAATGCCCGATACAACCACTAGACTTATAGAATCCACATGAGGCAGTTAGTCCCTTGTCACGAATCCCGAGGGGAGGGCTGACCATTTTGCCAACAGGTGCACAGTAAAACGTGGGAGGAGCACCTTTGCCATTTGGATACAGTGTTAGAAATCCTTGGCAAGGAATCCTTGTATGCCAAGGAATCCAAATGTGATTTGGCCATGACAAAATTGTTGTATTTGGGCCACATTATCAGTGCAGAGGGTGTGCGGATGGATCCTGATAAGATCTGCGCTGTCATTGAGTAGCCTACTTCAGTGAATCTTACTCAGCTCCGTGGATTTTTGGGTTTGTGTGGCTTCTACCGCAAATTTGTTAGTGGATATTCACGACATGCAACACCACTTACTGATTTGATGAAGGGGCATTTGTTTAGACTCTTGAGGCACAGGAGTGTTGTGAGAAATTTAAACTTTTGATGACTACATTTCCAGTCCTTGCCTTACTTTATTTCATCAAGTCCTTTGAGCTATAGTGTGATGCCTCTAGTGAGGGCATTGGGTCAGTGCTTATGCAGGATAAGCTTCCTATTGCATTTGAAAGCAAGAAGCTTAGAGGACCTATGAGGAGCTTCAATATTTATGACAAGGAAATGTTGACCATCATGCATGCTTTGGCCATACCTTGTTGGTAGCAAATTCAGCTTTAAAATTGACCATAACAACTTGAGACATTTCCTGGGGCAGTGAGATCTCAATGACCATCAGCAGAAGTGGGTTAGTAAGGTGCAGTCATATGACTTTGACATTGTTTATGTCAAAGGGACACAAAATGTTGTTGCTGATTCCTTATCTCGCCGACCACATTTGAGCTCCATGGTGGAGATTTCAGAGGATTGGAGACACTCAATTTTGGTAGAATATGCCAAAGACACTTAGGCTTCAGGCATAGTTGAGGGTTCAATTCAGGACAACAGGTATACAATTGTAGATGATCTTATCATTTACAAAGGAAGAATTTTCTTGACCTCGGGATCAGAGATGAAGAGCAAAGTGTTGAGGACCTTTCATGATGTGCACATGGCAAGACATCTCGTGTACTTTAAAAGTTATAAATAAGTACGGGAACTTTTCACTTGGAAATGCCTTAAGTCAGATGTTCTTTGGTATGTCAGAGAATGCACTATTTTCTAGTAGAATAAACATGCGCATACTTATCCTGCAAAATTACTTCAACCACTCCCTATTCCTGATTGGAAGTGGGAATGTTTATCTATGGATTTCATTACAAGTTTGCTGAAAGCCCAAGGTAGAGATTGCATATATGTTGTTGTCGATTGGCTCACTAAGTATGACCATTCTTTCCGATCACAACTACATATAGAATTGTACAGGTTGCAGAGTTGTTCTTTCGTGAGGTATTCAGGCTACATGGCTTAGCTCGGAGTATTGTCAGCGACAGGGATAGTCAGTTCCTGAGGCATTTCTGGCAAAAGTTATTCAGACTTTGTGGGACTGAGCTTACTCTGAGCACTAGTTACCACTAGCAGATAGATGGTCAGACGAATATTGTAAACAAATAGGTGGAAGGTACCTCAGGAATTATATAGCTGGATAGCAAAAGGCTTGGGTAAAATGGATTTATCTCTGTGAGTACTGTTATAACACTATTCACCATATGTTGATTCAGATGACACCATTCATGGTGTTGTATGGATATGAGGCGCCTAGCTTCCTTGATTTACTACTGAGTGACAATAGAGTGCCCAGTGTTGGGAATCTTTTGTAGGAGAACCAAAACATTATGAGAGCTCTCAGGGAGAATATTTATAAGGCACAAAACCAACATAAATAGTATGCGGATTAGAAGAGGGTTGAGCAATCCTTTGAGGTAGGGGATATGGTGTATCTGATGCTACAGTCTTATCGCCAATCCACTCTTAGGAAGAGTGGTGCAGAGAAACTCAAGCCACATTACTATGGTCCTTTTAGGATTGTTAGATGAGTTGGTGAGGTGGCTTATGAGTTAGATTTACAGGCAGATAGCAGAGTTCATAATGTTTTTCACCATGCCTCAAGAAGGCGTTAGGACACCATATTCCTTCTGCAGTTATACCACCCCTAGATGATGAGGGGAAATTGATTTTAACACTTGAGGCCATCCTAGATGTTAGAGAGAAACAGTTACAGAGGCGGGTCATCAGGGAATATCTGATTAAGTGGATGGATTTTCCGGTAGAGGATGCCACTTAGGAGAGTGAGGACATCTTGCCGCATCTAGAGTTGAGATTGCTTGGGGACAAGCAATTTCAGGGAGGGCAGACTGTGATGTCCCCTTCTAGTTAGACATCATTGTAGTAGGATTAGCCTATCAGTTGATCCTCGTAGGCTAATAAGGTTGGATAGAGGGCCTTTTGTGGCAGAGACCTAGTCAGAGAAGGGGTTATTTTTCTACTCCTGAGCTCAGTTGTTTTAGACCTGACATTTGTATGGTTTTCAGGGCTCAGTTTGTCAAACTTACTATTTATAGTAAGTCGAGGGATGGTTTAGAGGGACCCTTACTATTTTTAGTAAGGCAGTCAGATGTGCAGTGTTTGACACCTTGGTTCAGACAAAATTGGGAAATAATGAATATTAGAGAAGTTATTAATGTTTAATTGGCCTAAATGATAATTATTAATAAAAAAGTGATAATATAAGTTATAACTTGAGGGTCAAATCATCATTAAAAGGGGGCCATTTGAGGAATTAATTATGAATGCCAATTTTAGTGAAATATTAAATGTTTTCCCTAAGTCTCAATGAAATAACATTTTTAAATGTTAGTAATATATCTTTGCGGGAAATCGAACCCTAAGGTGGAATTATAAATACTCCATTAATGAAATTGAATTCATTCTAATTGGCATTTGAAAACTCATTTCATGTATTTACTAAGCATTGGAGAACAAAGATGAGGGTTTCTGCAATTTTCCATAGCTTTTTGGGCATTGGAGAGCGTAGGTTCTTCATTGTATCAACTTTTTGAGGTTGTGAGATATCAGCTGAAGTTTGGTAACTGTTGGCTTCATCCAGGAATCAAGTTTTGTGCACATTGAAGGAAGGATTTCTTAGTTTCCATACAAATTGAAAGGGCCTGGTATCAAGAGGGATTTACACTACATTTTAAAGTTTATTGGTACCATTTTCAGGCAGGTATGATTTGCTTTGGGTATCCATTTACAACAGTAAGAGTCGATAGACATAAAGGGGACGACTTTGTGTAAAGAAGGTTCAATAAATTCCAAGGAAATTAGAGAGGGGGCCCTAAACCTAGAAGAGCACCCCAACATCACTTTCAGATGTCACGCTGCTGATTTTTGAGGAATCAAGTCATCTTGTGGCTGCGTTTTTACCAGCAAAAGCATTAAAGACATAAGTAATTCATTTCTGGGTATGCATGTGTATTAGAAGGTTTCAAATGAATAAGGAATAAATATATATGAGGTTGTTGGTATTGCTTTCCGCATTCATTTTCTATGTTCATAGTTGCATTGCTTTTTATGTCAAAAACACACAAAAAATGAAAAAACTCAGAAAACCAAACCAAACTTCAGTAGTTTCATAGCAATTTGAGTATAACAGTTGCAGAGGACTAGGGGTCTTTACATTTATTTTCGTATTTTTGGTTGTGTTTCTTTTGCACATGTAGATAGATTAGATGCAAAAAGTCAGAAATTCATGTTTGTTGGCTAAAGTGATAAATTAAAAGCATACTGCTTAATGATGTATCATGTAACTATTAACAAGTTAGGTGTCAGTAGAGATGTAATTGTTCATGAAAAGACACCTTACTTTACTGATGATGGAAAAATAATCGAGGATCTAGACAGTGAATTTCCTGTCAAGAAAGAGTTTGTAAGTACAAATGATGATTCATCAAGTAACCAACATTCAGAGCCTGAAGATGACAAGGAAGTGGAGAAACAACATTGGTGTATGCAAAATCCCCTTTGGGATACGGTGAGTTCTTGAAGTCAACCTTTTGACAATCAACAACAGATACTCAGACCTTGTCTAAAATGGTTTTATAAGACTATTAAGGATGTAAAAGAAGATGAACAAATTGATGCTCGAACGAGACAAGCTACAAAAGGGAAAGCCAAAGTTGCCGAGTGTGCAAATTTTGCCTAGGTCTTAGAGGAGTTTGAACCAACCCTATTTCAAGTTGGTGAACCAGAATGGGAAGTTGCTATGAGAGTAGAATTTGATGCCTTTTCAAAAAAAACAACACATGGAAGCTATGTGAATTGCCTCATGGCAAGAAGCCCATTGGTTGCAAATGGGTGTATGAGGTGAAATATAAATCTGATGGGTCCATTGACAAGTTCAAAGCTTTACTTGTTGCCAAATGATGTGCATAGCAAGAAGGCATAGACTATGAGGAGATATTTGCTCCTACATCCAAAATGGTATGTCTTTGCCCTGTTTCTTCTCTTGTGGCTCAGTTGGATGGTCATTGTACCAAATGGATGTCTTTTGAATGGTGACTTGAATGAAGAAGTCTACACGATTCAACCATAAGGGTTTCAAGTAGTAGGAAAGGAACATCTTGTTTGTAGGTTAAACAAGTCCTTGTATGAACTAAAGAAAGCTCCTAAAGCTTGGTATTTTAGGATTAATAGTCATCATAGAAATTCCGGATTTTGTTGAAGTCCTTCAAATCCTAATCTCTATGGACAAATTTCCATTGAGGACATTGTTATTCTCATTATATATGTGGGTGATCTAGTCATCATACGCAGTGGAGTCCAACTTCTTAAAAAAGTCAAGAGTGGTCTTTGTTCTATATTTGAAATGAAAGATCTTGGGCTCCTTCATTATTGTCTAGGTGTAGAGTTTTGGTAGGGCTGTTGTATGGTTTTAATATCTCAAGCCATGTATGCTAAAACATTGTTTTTCCGGAAAATAACATTTTTTTTTGCTTTTTCCTCTATTTTTTCAAGAATGTTTTTTTCTTTTATTTAATTAGAATCACTTCCCTTTTTAAATTCTCAATGTAGCATTATATAATAAAGGCCCATCCATTAAAATAAATCGCCTTATTAATTTATTAAGCATTTTGACTCCAAAAAGTGATTTAGTTTACTTTTAAAACATTTTTGGCTCTCAAAGTCACTTTTGAGCATCTCATTATTTAAAACTTTCCATCCTCTTTCCAATGAGCTATAACACTAAGGTGCTTGATAAATACATTTAATTAAAATGACAATCTTTGTGAAATTAATTAAAAATAGTTCAATAATACCCCCTATTAGTGACAATGTTCAAAATGCAACAAATTGAAATCTGATTGTGTAGGAGTGATCCAGATGATGAAAGATGATAAACAGATCTAATTGGGTGACTTACTAAAAATTTACGCTCTCTCCAAGAATCTTGGAGCCCAAACTTGAAGCCAAAAAAAACATTTGAAAATGTCACGACTTCTCTAAACCCTTTGAGCTCATTGGTATCATCAATTAACCCCTCTGAACAACTTGATGCAAACCTAGAAATTCGGCAACAATTCCACTATTAAAAAACCTGAAAAGATGATATTACAGTCTGCCCTTCCTAAAGATTGCTTGTCCTCAAGAAATGCCAATACAATACCACAATCATCAGACTAATCTAGACTAAAACAAAAAATGATTCCAGGATCACAAGTAAACCTCAGAGATCTGTAGCAGCATCCCTTAAAAACATTGCCCTGCTGGGTACCAACACAAGAGACCTTTTGATAACCACCAGTAAGAAGAGAAATCAAATATTGCGTAAGCTCAATGAACTCTTCAGAGGATTGCTCTCCGAATGAACAAACCCAATGCTTGTAATGTCCCCATTTTTATGCCTTCCTAAGCATCAATTATTTTAAGAGGTTAGCCTATTATCAGTGGTCCTCGTAGGCTAATTGTAAGGAAGTTAAGTAGTGGAACAACTTCCTACACTAACCCTAAGGGGAGAATAATGTAAAATTTCTCTCAGATCTTTTTCACAGTTACAAAAACTTAATAGAAATAGATATAAGGATAAATAACATTCATACCACAACATAATGATTTACGTGGGCAAAACCCTTTCAGGAGAGAAACCCCACACTCCAAAAGCAGCCCAATATATTATTCAACAATAAAAAACAGATTACAATCTTCTTGCATGGCAAGCTTCTTTCAGGAGTATCGCCGACCAGAGATCCAAAGGTATCTAGAAAGCTATAAGACTCTTACCCAAAACCTCCATCTACTACATAGGAGATACGATACAAGAAACCGTCAAACAATATTACAAAACCATGGGCTAAAACCACCCCAAAAAGAGGCGCCCATCTTATCTCTAATTAAAGATGCCCTATGATGTGTCAATACACATATCAACACGTGTAACTCCCTTTTATAGCTCATTTACATGTTCGATACATTTTTACATTTCCTATTTCAGGAGGCCCAACTTTCGGAGATCATGACTTTTGAACCGTGTACCCGATTTTCTATTATAACCACTTTTTGGAAACCCCTCGAAGTGCACTACAGCTGTAGTCACAAAGCACTGTCTTGGGGGAGTTTTGACCCCTTTCGGAGCCCCTAAGGCCTTCAAAATTGAGTTTGAAGTTTTCGTACGACCCCATCAGAAAACCAAAAATCAATATCTTCACAACCGGACACAAGCTCGCCATGAAACTTTACTGGCATGCTTATATATCCAAAATGAACCTCCAAAAAAGAAATTGGAAAAATCCCGTCGTCAAATGAACGACTTACTAAAAATAGCTGCCATATGTAACTGCAAGGTTGAGACACATTTTCCCAACAATCTCCCACTTGTCGAACACCTTGCAAGTAAGAGCAAAGGGAGTATCTACACCATCATTTAATTGTTGGGGGTCGTGAGGCCCATAGACTCCAAACACCATCTGAAGTTCTCTGTGCTCACAACCTTTGTTAACGAATCAACAACATTCATCAAAGTCTCTACCTTAACCAACTTCACCTTGCCATCCTCAACCATATCTCTGACAAAATGATTCTGAACATCAATGTGCTTGGTTTTGGCATGAAAAGTCGGGTTCTTCACTAGGCAAATCACACTCTGACTGTCACAATAGACTGTTACTACTCCTTGTTTTATTTCAATGTCTGAACACAGTCTCTTAAGCCAAATGGCTTCTTTACGAGCATGAGTAGCTGCCATATACTCTACTTCAGTAGTGGACAAAACAACCACAACATGTCGCTTACTCATCCAACTAATTGCACCACCAAATAATGTAAACACAACCATTGGTAGATCTTCTATGATCAATGTCACCTGCCCAATCTACATCCACATAACCATGAATATCAAGGGAAATTTTGTCTCCTGTCATATTACCATGATAACACAAATAATACTCTGAGATACCCTTTTACAGATCTAGTTTCATCAACACTAGTATTCAAAGCAAAAATACATCTCTAGTCATTAGGAGAATACCTTTCAAGTGGTTGTCTCTGCCTTATAGACCTTCAAACAAGTTGAGTTGGAGGTTCTTCCTCCTCTTCTGAAGATTCAGAGCTAGATGAGCTCTCCTCAACTTCTTGTCTATCTAGGGGTCTCGATTTAACTTTCTCAGGCGTAGAAGTTAGTTGAATCACATTTTCCTTTTTAATTTGTTCAGACTGTAATGTAACAGAAGAAGGTTTAGTTTCTCTAAAAATAACATTTCTACTATGAATTATCTTCTATGCAATAGGGTCCCAAAGCTTGTATCCTTTCACACCATGACTGTAGCCGATGAAGATACATTTCACAACCTTGTTCTCCAACTTTGTTCGCTTCTCCTTTGGCACATATGCATATGCCTCAGCCAAAAACTCTAAGATGTCTCAATGAAGGCTTATGACCCGACCATGCTTCCATAGATGTTTAATCGACAAGAGTTGATGTAGGAGACTTATTAATCAAGTAGCAAGTAGTGACAATAGCTTCAGCCCAAAACCTTTGTTCAAGGCCAACACCACTCAACAAACTCCTAGCTTTCTCCATCAACATCCTGTTCATCCTTTTTGCAACTCCATTCTGCTGTGGAGAATACCGAGTTGTCTTCTACCTATGAATGCTACAATCTTTACAGAATCTATCAAAATCATTAGAGAAAAATTCACCGCTATTATCAGTTCTCAAACATTTTATCTTCCTTCCAGTCTGCAATTCAACCATTGCTTTAAATTCTTTAAATCGACTGAAAACATCAGATTTACTCTTTATAAAATATACCCATGTCCTTTTGCTATAATCATCAATAAATGAAACATAATATGTAGATTTTCCAATGGAAGGAATATCAACAGGACCAAACACATCAGAATGAATAAGATCCAACACATCACAAGATTTATGAGAACTCGAGTAAAACTGAATACGGTTTTGTTTTCCATAATTGCAATGCTCACAGAAATCAAAGTCAAGATTACAATCATTCAAACCTTCAACAAGATTTTTCTTTTTCAAGGTCCTTAGACACTTTTCTCTAATGTGGCCAAGTCTTTGGTGCCATAATATAGTCTTATCTGTTGGTAACTTTGATTCAGAAGAAAGAGCACCCTCAGTTACCCAAAATCCATTACCATCTGTTGTAGGTGAAACCCTCACCTTTTCCAATGAAGGATCCACAGATTTGGTTTCCATAGAAGTACTATTACACTTAGTAGTGTATGCATCTAGCTTATACATAGTGCCAATTTTGACACCTCTAGCAACCACCATAGCACCTCACCATTTTGCATCCTGCATCAGAAAAGACTACCTGCATACCCGGATCTATTAGTTTGCTCATAGATAACAAATTTCATCTTATATCAGGGAGATGCAATACACCATTGGTATTTCTTATTCTACCATCAAGAAACTTGATTTTAATTTTACCACAACCAACAATATTTAAATGAGAATTATCACCCAAGTACACCTTACCTCAATCAAATTCTTCATATTTAGAAAACCAATCTCTATTAGAGGTCATATGAAAAGAAGCACCTGAGTCAATCAACCATGCATCATCGCATGCATGAGTGGCCAAAGCTGCAATGAACGCATCACCATCTTCCTTCTTAGACTCAAAATCATAATCATTTCTTCTTTTACTTTTTCTTCTCTTCTTTGCAGTCCTTACAAACGTGTTCAGGCTTACCGCAATTCTAGCAAATGACTTGGACTTTCCAAGAGATTTGTATCTCCCTCTAGATTTGGATTTGTTACGGTTCTCATTCTTGCCTTTTTCCTTAGGTCTTCCACGGGCAACTAGGGCTTCCTTGGCACTGATGGATACCTTCCTCCTCATCTCTTCAAAAAGCAAAGAACTCACTACATCTTCCATCCTCAAAATGACAGAAGTACTGACAATGACCATAACAAGTGAATCCCACAAATCAGGCAAAGAACAAAGCAAGATCTGACATTTCTCTTCCTCATCCATTTTGATACCAACGGATGCCAACTGAGCCACCAACATATTTCTTATGCAAATCGCTAATATTTCTAGATTCTTAATTTATTCATTTATTCTGCTAAGGAAACAAGCAAACGTGGTAAGGTTAGGAAAGGAGTACAAGGAGAGAGAAACTATTATGAGGTATTCTTCTAAGTACGCCACCTCATGGTGGTGACTGATAGTCCCATGAGGCCAAGGGGGGGCAGGGATGCCCCATCGTTGGGCTTAGAAGGGAAGGACACTCCGGACACCCTATTGTAGTTTCCACACTCTTATCTTGGATGTCTATTATGTTAAGGAAGTTTAATGATAGGAAGGAGGACATGGGTCGTTATGGAAGAGGGGAATGACTATGGATTCCTCACTAGGTACACCCTCTCGTATGGTTGGCAAGGGCCACATGAGGCCAAGAGGGATGGTATCCGCTCTTGGGCCTAGGGTAGAGGGTTGATTGACAATGGATTCTTCAGTAGCTACACCTCCTCATATGGATGGTAGGGGCCACATGAGACCAAGAGGAATGGTATTCGCTCTTGTGCCTAGGGTAGAGAGTTGATCGGCAATGAATTCCTCACTTGGTACACCCCCTCATATGGATGGCAAGGGCCGCATGAGGCCAAGAGGGATGTCATCCGCTCTTGGGCCTAGGGTAGAGGATTGATTGAGGCACCCTAATATGCCCCTTTTCCTAGCTCTCCTATGGTTGAACTCCATCAATAAGTTAAATATATCTTATGGTTAAATTAATGTTCCTAACCCTAGTTGGAATGATCTATGCTTTTAATGTCTCTAATAAGGAAGATCTATTTTGTGGATTATGTTTCCATGATTTCCTAGCATATTGCTGGATCTCAATCAGGTACGTGATGTTACTAATCCTATTCTACTTGTTCTACTTGGAATTTGTGGTTTAGGGAAAAAAGTAGGGCATTTACAAAAGGGATATTTACAATTTTCACGAACATAAACATGTGAATAATTTGTCGTATTTCTTCCAAGGAATACTATTATATTGTAATGAACCATAAAAAAATAAAGCAACGAGTGAGCTATCGTTTCTAGGTTTGCTCCTAGACAATTTATTAGGCTGATACAAACCCATTATAAGTAGTGCTTTACACTTAATAAATTTAGAAGATACTTAAAGATCATTAAAAGATGTTAGCTGAAATAATACTCGAGAGAAAATGATGCATTAGCCAAAATAAGCTTTAAAAGTTTATGTACTTCCATTTGTCTATATATGTGTAAGAGTTTGAAACCTTTTTTGTTACCTTTTGATTCACTGTCATTTTTGTGAATTTAGGAATAGGGAATGATTTTTTCCATTTTAATCAAGAACGAGCATTTTTGAGAGAAATAATGATATCCTTAGATGGTTGTGAAAAGCACTTGTGTAGTTTATCAACATCCTATCTTTCTTGGATGTTAGTGTCCATTTGTAGGTACCTTTTTAGCTTGTAGCATTGCCCCTCAATGGACCTATTTTCTCAATTATATAGATAAAAATGCCTCTTGATTATAAATAATTTACATCAAATGTTATTAATCCCCTAATCATGCAACTATCTTCCAAACATCCCCAAAATAGGAATAAAACCACCATCAACCAAGTACAAGCGACCATTTATCCATAGTAATATTTAGCCATATGGTGATGTCTAGTGCTTTTAGAAAATCTGTTATGAACATGCTTAAAAATGCTGACAAGGAAAAGGCCAGACAATTTCAGATTCTTTATATTGTGCATGGTTTCACATTCTTGATTAGATCTTGCAAAGAAGTGGTCCAAATAATGTAATGGTGAAGTGTCCAGTTATATTGCTAAGCCCCAAATGCCAGTAGCAATTTTCTAGATTTCATTATCAAACTATGGCATTGTGCTAAAAGAATTGTATAAACACTTCACTTTGTGCATCAATCTATTTGTCTTGTTATTGCTTATGTTGCTTTTAGTAGGTTTGCATTTTGACAATATAACCTTTGAATGGCTAAACCAGGAGAAACCAAATTCAATGAAGCTGTTTCAGATCGACATCTGAAGAAATGTTTATTAACCCTCATTTTACTGATAAAAGGTAGTAAGAATAACTAATGGCAAAGACATTGCATTTGAACATGTCTAGGTTTCCATATTTCCAACACTTTTTACCAATTTGCGATTCATTTCTCGGAGTTCCGATTTTAGATGACCAAGAAGAAAACATACTCATAGAAAAACAATATTATTTAGAATGAAAAATGTTGTGATTAAATAATTCTTGTATTCCAATGGGAAATGAAGATTGTTATCCCAAAGAATATATATATGTATATATAAATGTATATAGCTTGCTATGTGCAATATATTTCTGCACTGCGATTAGAGGATAAATTGGGTGATCCATATTGATAGACATTGATATATGTTTAGATTCTTTCTTGAGATTCATAGCAGATAGAAGTCTCATGCCTAAATCGTATCCAGAAATGTATATAGTTTTGTTGATGATATATAGTATCTACAATATATTTCTGCTCTGTGATGAGAGGATAAATTGAGTGATCCATATTGATAGACATTGATATATGCTTAGATTCCTTCTTGAGATTCATAGCAGATAGAAATCTCAAGCCTGAATCGTATCTAGAAGGGGAAATATTTAGGTCCTTTCAGTTCAAGGATCAAAGTAATTGATGGTTTCAAGTGGGCATGCTTCAGGTGATGTATGAGGAAGCCAGTCAAGTTGCAAATGATGTTTATTGGAAGCATTCAGAGTGTTGCGTCATTCTGTGCAGAGAATGAAGTTATCAATTTGTACAATAAAAGTATTTTGAGCAAGCATTGGAGTTAGTGGATTTAGCCTATCATTGGGTCCTTGTAGGCTAATACTGGTGATTAGAGGACCCTGTTGTGGGTTGTGGCCCCGTTTTGAGGGACTTAGTCAACAGTTGGTTCTACGGAGCTCAAATGATTTAGAGGAGTTATATGATGCTCTCAGATTTTATTTCCGGCTTCCAATTTGGATTCCAAGATTCTGTGAGGGAGCGTCTATTTTTAGTAAGTCACTCCGTCAGGTTCATTAGTCATCTTTCATCATCCAGATCACTCTTGTTCCTGTCGAATTTTGATTATGATGCTTCCTCAGTCGTTTTTGCAAGACGGGTGAATTATGATTATTATTTAATTAAATCGGCTCAGGTTTCTATTTTTATTGGGATTGTATTTTGGGCATCTTAGTGTTATAGCTCGTTAGAACCGGGTTGAGAAGTTTTAAATCCCGAGCTCATGAAACAGGGACCCTATGTGTTAGAATATTGTTATTTTAATGAAAGGATTGTTTTTCATCATTAAACTGGAAAGAAATATAATAGTTTATTATATTGCAAGTGTGCACATAAAGCATAGTCTTTATGTAAGTGAAAAGTGTCTTGGAGAAGTTAGGGTTCGATTTGTTATGAAGACATTATAAAGGCTTCTTGGATGAAATCAAATTCATTATGCTGAATTATTCATTTGATGTTTTGGTTGGAATTGTGGAGACAAGGATTTGGAGTTTACTTGCAAAGAATTGTAAATTCTTTGTTTGATTCAAGACTTTGAGTTGGATTCTTATGCTAGCGAATTGTGTGGTTTCGAATTATGCTCATCATACACCATTGAAGGAGAGGGAAGAAATTCAATGCGGTTGGTGTTCTTTTGATTGTGAAAAGGAAAAGACGGCATCATCTAGGAATTGCGGCCAAATTTGTATGCATTTGGGACAAGCTGGAAACGTCACTTTGGCTTCCATCAGTTGCGGCCAGTCTTTTCATCGTAGGAAAATAGATACAAGGTTTTTATTATTGTAATTTGCTTGATATGATTTGATTATGTTGCATTCCAGTTTACTTAGTGTGATCTATGATTTGCAAAAGTAATTTCAAATTTAATTGTTTCTTGTAATGCAATTATGTTATGTGGAAAAAGAATACCAAAAACTATATATGTATTGCTGGAAAAATTAAAAAGAATTCAAATTCTAGAATTTCTTGCAGTCAAATTGAGGGTTAGAGCCAGGCAGGCTCTTTATAGTGGTATCAGAGTGGTTTCCTGCCATCCTATGGGGTGGAATTTATTGGGCTTACTTGTTTGACTTGACTGATCAACACTCTTGCTTTAATTACAGTCATGGACAGATACAGGAAATCTGGAAAACATGGGAACCAGTTAGACAATTTATTTGAGTTAAGAAAGCAAACAAATGCCTTAGTTAAGGATATGGAGAAACGAAGGCAAACACTGGATAGATTAAATGTGCCAATTTTAGATCCTGCAACTGTCGATAAAGCAACAAACTACTTGGTTTCTTTTTTCAATAGGTCCTCTTCATAGGGAAGATATGAGGAGAGACGTGAGTTGTTTACAGGTGAGACATCCAAAAATCTCCATGTTGAGTTTTCAGCAGCTGCGGATTATGGTGGAGATGTTCCTGTGCTTAGTGGATCAACCACTAGTCCTATTTGCACACCTGAGGGTGGAGGGTTTTTGCAGAGATATGTGGATGCGTCTGTTTTGTTGGCAGATAGTGGTACTGAGTTTCAGCATCTCGAGCCTACCAGAGTTAGTGGCACAGATAAGGCTGGTGACATGTCCACTACCATTGATGGCAGTTTTACATCAGTTGGTAGTAGTACCAGCGATACAGGATCTGAGTTTCCGCACAACAGTTCTTTATGTGAGCCTGTCGCTGATGCCGTGGATAGTGGGAGAGTAGAGGATGTTGTAGATGTCACTATGGATTCTGACACCTTGGATGATGGTGTTATTTTTGAGGACTGCGAGGAGTATTTGAGCTCTGACAGCTCTGATGTTTATGACAGTTGTCGCAATGTGGAGTTAGTACAAGAGATTGCAGTCTTTTCCTGTACTGAAGATGTGAGCATGGAGCTATCTAGTGATGACACTTAGGATTGGAGTGTTACAGATGAGTCAGGTGACACAGGTTCATGCCACAGTGTAGATGATTCACGTGATGACATGGAATCATGTATGCAGCCAGAGATAGCAGAGGGGTCTCAGATGGACGATGTTGATACTAGCATTGTGGATACCTCAAATGTTGATTGTGAGGATTATGGGTGCTGCAGTGTGTTTGGTTTTTATATCAAACATTGGGCGTGGACTTAGCGTTTGTCATTCGGTGGTGGTGGGTTCCAGGATCCTTTTCTACAGGGACTCACAGATGAGGATTGGGAAGCATATGAGTGGCAACAGTTTGTTTCAGCCAGATCTTCCACCCCTGCAGTTGAGGTGTTTGCAGAGGTACCTAGTAGTGATACCTCGTTGGTGGACATGTGTGAGTTTGATAGCGCACATGAGGAGAGTGATTATGAGGTTACTTCTTCGGGGACTTATGAGGATGACTCTACCTGCAGCGAGTTGTGCTTAGTTTATCAGACCCTAGGGGAGGCCTCTGAGTTGTTAGTGAGTGAGGATGGGATCCCGGATCTGGATTGTTACGTGGTTACAGAGGACGAGGTAGCTGAGGATTGTGATGAGTCAGATTCAGTAGCAGCTTCCTCGGGGGTAGATGAAGATGAGTCCAATGTCAGTACTTAGTTTGTAGATGTTGCTTAGATGACAGTACACAAAGATTCAGTGATCTTGAGGGGAGTTTGATGGATACAACTTCCTTCCATAGTTTGGACAGTGCAGTTGAGATTTTACCTAGGAGACCCGTTGTGTAGAGCCATCATGTGACTAGTCAGATGAGAGTTGGTGAGAGAGACATTACTTTTACTCTCGAGCATTTCGATGCCGCTCGTCAGCTGTTGGTTGTTTATGGCTGGGGTGCTCCTATGACATATGAGCACGGTGGTGGTTACCTTTCCTTGACAAAGATTCATTCCTTGCGGGAGGTTGTCAGGATTTTGAGACATGATTATTTATAGCTGGTAGCCGACCGAGATCACCTAGTTGAGTGGGGGAGTACGGCATATGAGGCACTGATGGACAAAGAGGAGGTGAGTGAGCTTACTCAGGAGCTCACAACAACTTCTGAGGCTTTATAGGGCACTCAGTTGGCTCTCCAAGAGTCGCAAGGATGTTTAGCTAAGGTGACTGTGGAGTTGGAGCGGATTCAGTCTTTGCCAACTGTAGATCCAGTTCAGTTGCATATAGTAGTGGTTGGTGGTGAGTTAGCTTCCACAGTTGGTAGTGATGGATGTGTTGGGGATATAGTTACAACCATCCTTGAGACAGATGTAGTAGATGCAAAGGAGGTGAGTGCATCAGTGGAGGACATCAAAGAGAGTTTTGTGGTATTAGGTTCTCTAGTTGTTAGCATGATGGCAGATGATACAAATCAGGTTGTCGAGAGTCCTGAGGTAGCAGGATTGGATTCGTTGGAGAGTTGTGTGCTAGTTTCTGACATTGCTCCCTTTGATTCACAGGACTTGGACAAGGTATCATCTGGCTTGGAGGCGAGCTCTCATGATGATTTGATTTCTTCTGCTAGAAGCAAATCTATTCTTTCGTCTCATACAATTGATAGCTTTAGGCAGTTGGTAGTGCCCCAGAGGGATCAGTTGTGGATTGCAAGGGAGCAGGTTGATGCCGCTTCTTATAATTTCTACTACACAGAGTCGTTCATGGAGTACTTTCTTGAGAGTCCGGTTTTACAGGAGGGACCTTTCGGAGCTTCTGAGGGTACACTCATTCAGGGTTCTCGCGTTATTCAGCTTTTAGTGGGGAGAATTGTAGATACTTTGACTACGATGCTTCCTCACAAGGATTTTCTGGTTGGGTTTGCTGAGAGAGTCACCCAGGATCTTTCTCGACCTATTTTTCAGAGTTAGAGATTGGAGCCATCTCTTGATTCATGGTTTGATTTTGATGAGCCTTTGACGGGGATTGGAGCTTTTCACCATGATTACATAGTGAGGAGTGCTCATCATTTCTCTTTTGACCCACCAGTTGAGGACTTGTTTGCGCGTCGGTGTGGGTTGGCTCCAGGTTTATACCATTCTTTTTGGGATGGGTTTTCTCCATCTGCAGTTGATGGGGTTGGTTACTGCAAGTTAGCAGGAAGTGACTTGCAGGGTCAATATATCCTGGATGGTTTTACAGTGGATGGATATTTGGATTGCGGGAGTACACAGGGCAGATTGGCAGGGTGTGTAGGGAGCTCTGGTTTGTTAGATGGTTTTGGATATCCATTTTCCTTTGTTATGGATGGTTGTGAGTTTCATCTCTACTGGGATCCAGGTAGTGACTGGTTTGGCACTACAGATTGTGTGGGTCACTATGGTTGGATGGTGACAGTGTGTTTCGGTTCGCTTAGTGGATGGTGATTTCATCACAGGAGTTTGCAGGTGATCACAGGGACATTACACCATTCTATCCTTGGGATCCGGGTGGACTTCTGTGTTTTATTTTCTGAGATTGCTTGGGCACAAGCAATTCCAAGAAGGGAGGACTGTAATGCCCCCATTTTGAGCAAGCATTGGAGTTAGTGGATTTAGCCTATCATTGGGTCCTTGTAGGCTAATACTAGTGATTAGAGGACCCTGTTGTGGGTTGTGGCCCCATTTTGAGGGACTTACTATTTATAGTAAGTCAACAATTGGTTCCACGAAGCTCAGATGATTTAGAGAGTTAGATGATGCTCTCAGATTTTATTTCCGGCTTCCGGTTCGGAGTCCAAGATTCTTGGAGGGAGCTTCTATTTTTAGTAAGTCACTCTGTCAGGTTCATTCACCATCTTTCATCATCAGGATCACTCCTGTGCTGTCAAATTTTGATTCTGATGCTTTCTCAGTCGTTTTTGCAAGACGAGTGAATTATGATTATTATTTAATTAAATCGGCTAAGGTTGCTATTTTTATTGGGATTGTATTTTGGGCATCTTAGTGTTATAGCTCGTTGGAACCGGGTTGAGAAGTTTTAAATCCCGAGCTCATAA
>MU227312.1:312273-333491 GCA_018584345.1 Thuja plicata
TTTGATGTCTCATCCCTCTCTCATGGGGGGGCTGATTGTACTTATGGTCTTGAGAGAGTCTCTTGAGCCATTTCTTTTCTGCATTCTTCTATCTCTTTTTGGAGAGGGGTTTTTCCCACTGGGTTTTCTTCTTTGTCTCCGGTTTGCAGAGATTTCCTTGTACTGGGTACTTGATCAGGCCTTGTTGCCGGGACCCTTTTCTTGCTTTATTAGTCTTGCTAGGTCTGCTTTCTCCCTGCGTTCAGCTTAAGGGGGGGTGTTAGAGTAATCAGTTTACTCTTTTTCGGCTTATGCTTTCTCTTAGGTGCATATAATTAATACTTTATATTAATTATTTTGCGCAACCTAGCTTTTAGTTTTTAGGGTTTGTTCACCTTTATAGGCTGAACATTGTAATGCTTTTCAATTAATTCAGATTATAATTTCGCTCTCATTTTCTGAGCAACTTCTGAGTTCTTCTGCTTTTTCGTTTTTTGCTTCTTCTTTGTATCAGGTTCTTGCATGTAGGTGTATTCGGGGTCTGTGGATTTGCATGTTTGCAAAATCCTACAGTAACCATAGTGTTAAATGTTGACTATTTTAAAACTATAACTACTTTCTATTTTTTCGTATATGTTCAATAATATAATGTGGTACTCTTTTTACAAGGTACACACCATTTTCTCTCAATCTTATTCTTTGGGCATTACCAACACCTTTTATTGTCGTACAGTTTTGCACCCTTATTTTCTCCTGTATACTCATTGTAATGGCATCTAACCCCATGTTGGTATGGTGGTGCCTACGCCAACCCAACCTTCCCCTAAGGGAATTGTGTTTTGTCATTACATCTCCTATTTCTGTATCCATGTTTATGAGATTTATTTTATAATCTATCATTTCCAAAATTCTTTCTTTTTAATTCATTTTGTAGTATATATAGAAAATTTTCATTGTGTTTACTCCAATCAATCAATTTAAATGATTGCATTTGTTTAAGGGTAAACTGTTTCAACTATGTGCTGAGGATGAAAAACACTGAAGTCATGATCATTTAAACCATTGTAATTGAATATGAGTGTGGTTATATACTGTATTTAGAAGTTAGAACAGTTCTCGTTTTATTTATTTTCCCTAAGATTTGAAGTGTAAATTATGTTTGTAGTTCACATTTATAAATGCTGGGAGAAAATGATCTCATATGTTTCATCATTTAATAGGCACACCTTTATCTCATGAATGACTTTTTTTACCACTTGTGTGCGTTGGTAGCTGTAAGCTTGCACTTGTCTTCTCTTCCAGTTTCTCTCCTATTTGACATTATTAGCATCAATTACCATTGCTTATGTCTAGAGTTTGGACAATGGACCTCGACTTTCAACTCCACTTTTATGTACCAATTTTACAAAAATTCGTTTCTACACCATCCACTCAGACTTCTCTTATTTGTGATTTTCATTTTTAATTTTTTTAAGGGAAAATCTGAGGTCACCCGTTATTGGCAAGCAATCCCATCAGATTGTTTGAAGACTGAAAATAGGTCATGTTTTTGTCGAGTGTGATTTAAAAAAGAAAATTAAGAGAGATCTGAAAAATGGATTGTGACTTGTGCAGCATTACCCATAGGAGAATATGCAGCAGTAGCTTTACTTTTGTTCTTTGGATTCACATCTATTAAAAATGCTTGGGATCTTCCGTCTCAATCCCCAAAGAGTGGAGGCAGTGGACATGAGCTTGGTGAACTCGTTGAAGCTGAGGAGCTGGTGAAGGAAAAGGTAGTCTTCAAATAAAATATCTTATAAGAATACAATTCCGTCTATTTAAACTTATTTAATTCTTTCTAACACTGAAAAGAAACTGTTATCCTAGTTTTATTCAATATAATAAGGCAAAGGTTAAAACAAGAGTAACGTTGCATTATAATCTTCAATTTACTTAACTGACAGCCAAAGATTTAGAGTAAAAATGCAAACCCTAAAACTCCTAAAAATAAAGAATATTATCTTCACATGCCTAAAGAATGTAGTTCAGGCTTAAATCAGTGGAAGTTTACCATAGCTGGTCCATGTTTGAGTCTAAGGGCTACATGCAGGGTGGGATTTTCCAAATATACCATATTCTGGGGTTTTCATATCAAGAATTAAAAAGAGTTTACTATAGTGAAAAAATAATATCTTCGCGTGTTTCTGCAATAATGTCTTAAAAAGGGGTCAATGTTATGAGACTCTTTATAGCATTCCTTCTAATCTTTATTCTATATCATGTCTTAGTAAATAATGTTGAAATTGTTTGTGCATAGCATTTGTGGATGCCTAGGATTCAATTTGTGGTATTTCAATTTAGCGGATTCAAAGTCGATCTATGTTCAATGTGATTTTTTGACAATTTTGTTAACTAGGTTTTCGTCTATAAAGATTACCATAGGTTCTATTAGAACATAATTAAAATAGGAATATATTGGTACCAATTTTAAAGGTATTTTAAACATGGAATCAATCAAAGGAATACTTTAGGTTACATAAATAGATAAGTTTGAAACAACTGGAATTTTATCAGAGATATTTTTTATAATAACATGATCTGACTATTATAAAAAGGTGATTTTGACACACTACAACTCTGGATGATTAAGATGTTTCCAGTCTGTTTGAACATCTGGACAAATAATTTCAACTGAGATGTGCCTCTTATTTCTGTATTCAACTGTGTAAGATTTAGTTTTGCATCAATGTTTCATATCAAACTCTTAGATGTTGTTTTATTACATCTAGATTCTTGTCATTTCTTGCATTTAGCATTTATTATTATCATCTGAAAACCTAACTATCAAAAGTGTATGTGAGAGATACAATCCATAGAATGTATGGGAGATTATGTCCAAGATCTATTTTCATTATAACGTATGTGACCTGGGTTAGAGTGGGGGGCTAGTAAGTGAGAAAGGAACTAGGTGCAGCATTTTTAGGTTGTTTCTTGTGCTTGAATTCAGTTGGCAGTGTTTCTATCATTTTAAATTCCACTTGTCTTTTCCATTTCTAGTAGCGTGACTTGTAAGACCTTTCACAAAATGTACACACTTAGATATATACATTGACTTGTACATGCATGCATACACGTCTGTGTGTGTGTGTCTATACCTATAAGACATTGAAATTTGCTTGTTCATCTGTCCAATGGAATTTCCCTTAAAAAAAGAGCATAGCAATTTGCAGTCTTGAATGTTGGCTTGACCATATCACCTATTTTGATATGTCACCCCTTTCTCATTTGAAAGTATTCATTTGGAAGAATGGTCTTGCTTCTGAAATTTCAACTTGTTAATGTTCAGTTCTGAGGTTTGTATGTAAATTCATGTCTTCCCAAAGAGAATATACTCATGAAGCACAAATGAATGATACAAAAACTAGTGAATCACATTTGATATTGTTTGCTGACTTCACATTTTGAGATTCTAGTGTATGTTTTAGTTAATATTTGTTATCATATACTTTTCATAAGGACACATCCCCACAAGTCCCTGAACGGCTGAACCCAACGATATTTACCATTCAAATGCAGTGTGTTGAGACTTGGTAAGGAATTACGGATTCAAGTTTGAGTCAGGCTCAGTGAATGTGCAGTCAAGACTTGCAAACATGGCTTAATCAGACAGCCAAGACGTGTAGTCTTGGCTGTCAGCCTTGGCCAGGTCTGAAAAAAGTAGAAAATCAACATGAAAATAAATTAAAAAAACAGCATAAGCATTTTTTCACATATTATATCATAGTTGAAAAAATCGGACTCGGCAATTACTCGGCTAGCCCAAAATTTTTAAAAACTTGGGACTCACCAAAAACTCGGTGAAAAAATCGGCAATAAATTGGCACATTTATTGAACATTTGAAAATATATAATTTCTTAAAATATTCTTAAAAAATACACATTGTGAAATGGTCTGTTGATTGAAAGTTTGGCATTTTTGTTGTGTAAAAAACATCCAAATCAAATTGTGAGAAAGAGTATTTGGCAAGTAATGTGATTGATTTACGAAGTCTGTCAAATTATATCTACATGAAAATTAAAGTATTAGTTAAAATAGTAAATATTTATTTTTTATTAATCAATATCAAATTAATTTATTGATGACATTGCTAATTTTATTTACTTCAAAATTTTGGAGGAAACCTATAATTTAATTAAAGTATTTGTTAAATTTAAAAATATTCCTTAGAAGATAACTAAATAACACTTAATACAATCTATTACATCAAAATAATTTCAATCATTTTTAATTCATCAATCTGAAATTAATTTAAGTCTAAAATTTAAATATATAAACTACATACCAATTTTATTTCATTAAAACCATAAACATTAAAAAATTATGCGAAATGACGAATACAACTCGTTTGCCGCAGCCGTGCCCTTCCTTTTGTAGTATATTTTTCGCGTCATGAACATAACAGGTCAAATCTCACACAATTTCATTATGGAATGGACCAATTTTTCCTGGAAAACTCGTGCAATTTCATTATTGAACAGACCAATATTTATTGGAGACGATTTTTTTTTAATTCACAGAAAAAATTGTGCCATTTTTTTCCCTAAAAAATTGTCATGCTATTTTGCAAAACTCAATGCCAAGTCATTGGGCGATAATATTGTCTGCGAGTGTGATGTGCGATATATCATGATTTTTGCAATTTTGCGGCAATATTTTCATCTAAATATATATCTTTTCATTGTCATCTCCACGGAATCCAAGTCCAATTCACAAAACAACTTCAAAGTTTTTACCTAGTCCGAGTCTGAACACTATGCAAATACCATTCTTGGTATTTGATGGTTACTTCTAGGGGTCTCATTTTGATGTTCCTGCTTTCCTTATCTCTCAGAAGGAGATTTGGGAGAACATAAATATTATTGGTGATTACCACTCTTATTTTAGTTTAAACTGATATTCAATCCTTTTATGTAGCATATTATGAACCATTGATTATTGACTATTATCATGATGCTTAAGGGGAATTGATATTATATTCGCTAGAGCTTTTATGGTTTTTTAACACAAGCGTTTTTTGCTCAATTTTATAGGGGAGCTACTGTAATGTCCCCTTTCTGAAATAGGATTTAATAATAATTAATAACTAAGAAAATTAAAATATAATTAATAATATATATATATATATATATATATAAAATTACAAGTTAGTTAAGTTTAATGAAAGGTCAAGGGGCATGTAGTGAAGAGTTGTGACTCCCTCAACATAGGATATAGAAGGGAGAAGATTTCATTTGAAAGTGGACATGGATGGAGCAAGAAAAATTGGAAAATAAAATATGGAATAATCAAGTTGTAATTGCAGAAGAATTCAGAAATAAACCTAAATTAGAAATAAAAGCAGCAATTAAGTTTAGTTAAGGAGCAATTAGAAAGTGGAAGAGTTACCACTCTTGGGCAGATATATTAAGAAGTTTTAGAGTGCATTTGAGGGGGAGCAAGAGTTTATATTAGACATACATTTGCGGATCTGCAAAGGAGAAGATAAAAGGGAAGATTATCAAAGGAAGGTTGAAGGGATAATTGTAAGAAATTTATAGCAGAATTTTATGGAAGTATATGCAGATATAAAAGAGGAATATATGCAGATATAAAAGAATATGCTGATGCAAATTGAGAAGGAAAATCTAAGCAGACTTAAAAGAGAAGTATAAAGAGAAGACATAGTTTGAAGGTGTAAATCAAGAAAGAATTAATGGAGAAGGAAGAATAAGGAAGTGACTCCTTCAAAAGGCAAAGGGTTGTAATGATGAAGGGACTCTTTCAAAAGGTGGTAGCTATGAAAGGTTATGACTCTTTTAAAGGGCATAAAGGATGAAGGGTTGTGACTCTCTTGAAAGGTTGTAATAATGAAAGGTCGTGATTCTCCCATCATGAAGATATAAATAGGAGGGAGGGTCATTTGTGGAAGGCATGGAAGAAGGGATCATCATAAGGAAGGCAATCATAGTAAGTTTTGTTCTGAGATATAAGACAGTTCTGATCTGCATAAAAGGGGAGCATAAGAATTCAGGAAGGATTAATGGAAGAAGAAAAAGGAAGGGGAAGAGAATAAGGAAGTAACTTCCAAAAGGACAGCAATGATGAAAGGTTGTGACCCTTTCAAAGGGTGGTAATTGTGAAAGGCTGTGACCATTGCAAGGGGCAAATATGGTGAAGAGATGTGACTCTTCCTCACATTGAAAGGTATAAAGAGGAGAGGATTTCGTTTGAGGAGGGCATCCAAGGGAGAAAGTTGGAGAATAATATGTTATTCTCAATGGTCACAATGGAAAGTGGTCACTCAACTCTTATGAAAGCTGGTGACCCTTTCACCAATGTATAAAGGAGAAATCATTCCAAGTATTCAAGGACCCCACACTAGGTAGCCCACCTCATATCCATGGCTAGAGCCACATAAGGCCAAGGGGGAACAATGTATCTGTGATGTTCCCAGCGGGACACAACTCCGTACGACACCTTCGTTAACACTTCCACTGCGCAACCTCTGTACGACACTCAACTCCTCCATACGACAACTTCCAAGTCGGTGATATTTGTCACTTGTTCTTTCTGTATGATCTGCCTGCAATCACCGTACGGTGATACCATGCGTTCAAACCACCTATTCCTCCTGCGTGCGGCACTATGCCCACCTATTCCTCCTACGCGCGACACTATGCCCACCGTACGGTGGACTTCCACACCTGTACTGTAAGGATTATATCTATACGGTCCAACTGGAGGGTAACCGTCCTTACGGTTAAATGTCCGTATGGTAGCTATGTGATTTCTTCCGTGCAGTAGCCAAACTACTCCCTCCATACGGAACAAGAAATGTTGCCTTCGAGAGTAAATGCAATTATTAATATTATTGCCGAAAAGTAATACATATCAATGCCACAGATATAATACTAATCGCAGTATTCGAGATAGCCAGACAATTACATTCAAGGTCTGATCGCAAATATAGATTTCATCGGAAGGAATCAATATTGTTAATATTATCTAGAACACAATATCAAATATCACTATCAAATACAAATTTGTCTTCGAATGAAGACTTCACAAATTTGTAGCACAATGTGAAATATCGGAATGATATTTCCAACGGCAGACTAGGGTGGCTGCTAACCACCGAAAGTGCGATTACAAAATAGGGAGGGTCTTCCACCTCCGAAACTGTGTACAAACCACCTTCAGCCTTCAGCTTCCGGAAATACAAACAAAACATAAACTCCACAACCATTACCTACGGTGCCAGCCAACGCCTTATAAAGGCCTCCAAGAAGTTTCTCGAAAGTTACAAATTGGCCGACATACATTATTTATTATTTTTAATTAAAGGCCCTTTATAATATTATTTAAATTCTGGGACCACTTAATTAATTAATTTAATTAAGTTGTTTTACTAAAATTTTGGGGACATTACAATATTTGCACTTGGGCCTAGGGTATGAGATCAGAGATGGAGGAGAATGGTGATAGGATCCCACGCTAGTTATCCCACCTCATATGTATGGCAAGGGCCACATGAGGCCAAGGGGGAACAATGTATTTTCTCTTGGGCCTTGGGTAGGAGGTTTCTAAGGCACGTCATCAAATCAAGAGAGAGGAGAACAATGATAGGACCCCACACTAGGGAGCCCACCTCATATGTATGGCAAGGGTCAAATGAGGCCAAGGGGGAACAATGCATCCACTCTTGGGCCTAGGGTAGGAGGTTTCTAGGGCACATTATCAAATCACCCTACACTTCTATGGTTGGGTCACCTTAATGTTAAAATTAGCACTCTATTGATTTGTTCATATTTGTTTTTAAAGAAATGATATTATGATTATGAATGAACCCTAACTATGTTGTAGGATTTAAGTTACAGATCACATTAATTAAAGAAAACCTATGTATAGTAAACCCTAACCCTAATCTTGTGCAGTTGTGATTTTAGGGCAAATTAGGGAAGGGACATTACATAGACCATACTTATCCTTATGGAAATGAAAAATGTTACCATGTTGTCTACTGGAGACATACAGAGAGAGCCTTTCAGACTATCTCTGAATTCAGCTATAGAAAACGACAATCAAAACTTTTATGTATTTTATTCCAAACAGAAATTGAAATCACAACATACATGCTCTGTTTCCTTTCTCAGACTTTCAATTACTCTTTGCATGAATTTGCAATAAAAAATCTATACTTTCCTCTGCTCACATAAACCATGCCATTCTCCTCTGTAATTAGCCATGCCCTGCCTTCCCTATTCAAGCATTACAAATCAAATACTTATGCATAAACTTTTTTAAAATTTTTTTTTGGAATTCATTCCATGCTCCTAATCTTTCCTCATTCCCATGCAACATCTTTTTCACTCTTTTGCAACACACTTTTCGCTCTTCTCATAAACTCCTAAATCTGTGTATTTCAGTTACTCTTTGCAGGTACCTATGCCAGTCCATCATACTCCCTTGGCCTCCAATCCAGCACACTCATCTTATTTGTCCCTTCGTGGTTTCATTTTTTTTTCACACTACATATTCCTTTTGTCCATGCAGCCCCTTCTCTCTATTCTACCTTGAGGAATTCTGTGAAAACAAATCTGCTCCAAATAATAATAAAGCTGGGAACTTAAGCAAGAAACTTCACCCTAATTTATGGTGTTCCAACTTCCTCCTTTTAATCTGCTTTCAAACTCAAAATTATCTCCAATATATGGCACCTCATTGCCTCTTCTTATGCAGTCCAGGATGCTCCTACTTTGTTGTTCTAAGTCTCCATGAATGTTTTAACTGCAGTATCTTTTTTACCTCCTATGATTATGTTCATGCATGGGATTTGCAAGGAGATGTTTATGATAATTACAAACTTTGTGTTTGGTGAAGCTGGTTATTAATGAAATAGAATTGATGCTTGAGAATGATATATTGATGTCTAGAGTCATGCACGAGTGGACCTAACTTTGAGTTACTATTCTGTAGCTATGCAGAACTAAATAAAGTTTATTTATAGCTTCAAATTACATTCCTTTGGAATGAAATATTAGAGGAAAGGCAGTTAATGAAATGGCATACTTGCTGATTATCCATGGCAATAAACTAATCATACTAGCCAGTCAGTTTAATCCGTAGCAGCTTTATAATTGAGGACATTTGGCATGCCATTCCCCAAGTTTTTCAAAAATGATTTTGATTTTATTTTTTTGCATTGAAATGGAAAAATATAAAGGCAAAACTAGACATTTTTGGGTTAGTGTTAGAGTTAGGGTGCTTTAAATTCCTTTAATTTTCAAATTGAATAGATTTCATTTGTTGGTTAAGTCTTAAATCACATAAGGGTTTTCTTTTAAATTTATAATCTAATTAGGGCTTTAGGTAAACATAGGGCTGTTCCTAAATAGCAGGCCATGGCTCATGATCAAATGACCTAGTATTTTAGGGCCAATTATTTGCTTCTTAAATAAAGCCTTTTAGTTGAAAACAAAATATATTTTTGAAGTCTTGTGATATATATATATATTCATGCAATATACACGACATGAAATAAGTTAGTAAAGTGGTTTTAGTTCTTGTTTTTTCTCCATTTCAAATCTGTTTAATTGAATTCCACTTATATTTCTATGATGCAATGCAAATGCTGTGTAAATAGAATTTTACAATGGTTTAACTTAATAAAACTATACAAGAGGGAAAATGGTGACTGTATTATAAATCAAAGGATCACAGATCAATAATTGGAAATCAAAACCTTCTGCATATAAAATTATCATTTTTTTTTTCAGGTGGTGCAATAGAGGAAAATGAAGTAGATCTATAGCTGGAAAATCAGATGGATTGGGTGAATTATAATTAACTATTTTTAGCATTTTAATTTGCTTCTTTCATTGTGAGTTGTTAGTGTTTTAATTCATACTTTTTAGTGTGACAAATGAAATAGAGGTGTGGAAGGGAGTTCCTTGTAAACAAAAACTAACTTTACATACTTGTTCTTTACGATTTGTATAGTTTTTTGGGGGGTGGAACATGTTCATAATAAATAAAACTAAAGGTGTCTTTTTGGATTCAGATAAAGCGAAAGATTTACATGCTCTTCAACTCGAGGCAAAAGTTTTATGCTTTTTGGCCAAAAGAAAACTCTACAATTATTATATGCTTATGTTGTTTAGTTAAATGCAGAGAACGGACAGTGCAAACTGTAATTTTTTTTGTAAG
This sequence comes from Thuja plicata, assembly GCA_018584345.1. Taxonomy (NCBI): domain Eukaryota; kingdom Viridiplantae; phylum Streptophyta; class Pinopsida; order Cupressales; family Cupressaceae; genus Thuja; species Thuja plicata. The sequence goes on from MU227312.1 coordinate 322,481, forward strand.
GTAGTTTTCTCAGCAGGGGCATGACAAAAGGGTTTCACAACAGGAAACAATCTGCATGAGAAAATGAACTCTCTAAATCTCCTATATGTTTTCCCCTGAACTATCTAGAAGATGTATTTTTAAATTCATTTTTTAATAAAATAACCAAGCAAGGTCCCTTTTTTGCGTGTCCATGATTTAAAACTTTTAATTCCCTTTCCAATGACCTATTACACTAAGTTGCTTCTTAAATTATTTTATAAAATTAAGCAACCTTAATGAAATTATTAAATTAGAGTTCAATAATTCACCCAAGTTGTGGAATCGCTGAACAATGTAGAAATTAAAATCTGACTATATTAAAATGATACTGATGATGAATAATTAAAATCCCATTTGATCAGGTGACTTCTTATAAATAGACGCTCTCTTCAAGAATCTTGGAGAACACACCAAAAGCCATAATTCACTTTCGAAAGTGTCATAAAAATCTTCAAGACCAACTGAGTTCATTGCCAATGTCAACATCCCTGCAGAACATAACTTGCATGCTCCAAGAACCTTGGAATTCCCCTCATCAAACACCAAGTTGTTTTGTCAAAATAGGAGCTAGACAAAATTTGCAAATCAGAATAGCTAAAAACGGAGACATCATAGGGGACATTATAGATAACAAAAGAAATCAAATGGCTGCAAGAAAATGTCAATCAAGGACAAGTTCTAGGTACTATTAAGCTACAACCACAATGATGGTCAACGAGGGATGGTTGGATGATTAGTCATGGCATCATTTGTAATGTCTTGTAGCAATCATACTATTTGGTTCTTCTTATGTTTCTAGGATGAAACATATCATGGAGAGATGGTGTGTTATGTACCTCGGGATATGATATTATAATGTATAAGTGTATGGCTATGCAAACATGTAGCACATATCCCTTAAGTTAGTTGTATTGAGTAATTAATTATATTAGGTGATGAGTTAGAGCTTTATTGGCATTATGATTTACCCCTCCATTATGTTATTAGGAGGAGAGGTATATAAGGGAGGTGATTATCATTCTAAGGATGTGTTGAGTGCGATTTTGTATTTGGGATCTCTTGGAGATAGTTTGGAGTGGCTTCTTCCATAAAGAGTGTTGTACATTGTTACCCTACCCTAAGGGTTTATTCGATTTCTGCATATGTTAGATATTTGGACATCTTAGCCCACAAATATCTCGTGTTGTGTGAGATCTATCTAATACATTGTGTTATTGCCATTATATGTGTGGATCTTATCATTTGATAGGAAATATAACATACTTGATATTAGGCTATAATCAACAAATATCTCTTGTCTTGTGTGAGATCTATCTAATACATTGTGCTATTGCCAGTATATGTGTGGATCTTATCATTTGATAGGAAACATAACATAGTTGATATTAGGCTATAAATATGATCGAACATAGTATTTTAGGGTTAGCAATTTTGTGTTACAACAAATTTACTGAGTTACCAGATTCGGACCCTGGACCTCGAATCCGAGTCCGGGTCCGATCCCGGTCCGTGCTGGATCCGGGCAGGGTCCGGATTTGGACCTGTGGGTCCGAATGGATCCGTGATCCGCGGATCCAGCCGGACCCACAGGTCCAAATCGGGACCTTGCCCGGATCCCACACGGACCGGGAGGAGAAAACGAGGATCCTTGAGGATCCCATGCGGATCCGCGCGAATCTACAGGGACCCACGACCAGCCAAGATGTAAAGTGGTAAAATTAAGATGTTTTTTTTGCCTTGAAAAATAACTCTCGGAGCCTTTATAAAATAATTAAAGTTGGTTGAGCTTTTGGGGGCACTGCCCCCGAAAACTCCCGCGGGGGCGTTGCCCCTCGACTCTGCCCTGTACTGCTACAGGGAGCGCACAAGGGGCGTTGCCACTAGACTCCATCTTGGGGGCTTTGCCCCCAAACCCCCATTTAATTATTTGGGGTGGAAACTACGCCAATAAAAGTGGGGAAAAATTAACCTTCGAGTCTTATTAGGCTCCATATAGAAGATGATGATGATGAAGAAGATAATATCAATAAATTATTAATCCATTAGTTGAACTTCAAACAATGATACTTGAACTGATGTTATGATTTAATTTTAATGTTTTGAATCTTTGAGATTTGGCATTGATCAATGATCAAGCATCATAGATTCATACTATGAAATGATTTAGTTTTAGAATTATGTATATTTCTCTTTTTTTTTGTACACACACACACACACACACACACACACACACACACACAACCCATACGAATCCAAATGGCAATTTTTTTTTTCATGAATCCACGAACCGGATTCACGAACCCGAATCCGTCCCCGAACCCGAATCGGCAACTTAGCAAATTTACAAGGCATTATAAGATAAAATCAATAGTTGCATTCAGAGCTACAATGATCAACCTTGGGCTTGCAACTAGTGCAATACAAAACTTCCAATGCTTGTTAAGTCGTATTTAACTCATAAAGCCACAATGGCACATAAGGACATATAACACTTCAACAAATTTTTGAACAACAAAATAAGCATAGAGCAGTCAGCAAGCTTTAATACACAATGTTGCCCATTAACATGAAACTTAACTCACAATCTTTAGTTAGATTCCTGATAAAGTTTACTACAAACAATGAGTAGACCTTCTAGAAGGCTGTCTAAAAATAGTTGATCTAAAAGTAGTCTCCAAAAATATCTTTCTCAAAATTCTCTCACCTCAAAAGCAATGATGACTAAAAATAGCACGAGCTAAAAAATGATAATTTATACAGTTGGGCCCAGTTGACAATATTGATGGACCTTCATATGTTCTTATCATGACAGATCCTCTAAAGAAGCCTTGTAAGTCTGAAAATTTAATTTATGAATCCAAAAACTTGCATCCCTGGGAACCCTGAAATACTGTTATATATTGTCTGCCAATTCTACAACCTTTGGGATGTGAAACTTCTACAACAACCCCCTTTGATGAACATCAAAAACAGTCTTTGAAACCTTTTAACTGAAGATGACTTCTTCTCACATTTCTTCTTAAAACTGATATGACATAGGACAGCACTCAAAACTCTAGAAATTCAGCCAATTATCTTGAAGAAAGGCCTCCTCAAACCCAGCTTTATACTAATTCAATTAGGAAGAAGAGGGAAGACTAAGATTTAAGGAATCTGGAAATCAAAGATGTGTTGGATTTTTGGAGCCAGTCTATATGGAGCAGCTGGACAGGATTCACAGTAAAATGCAAGGAAATTACAGTTTGCAGGCTAATCAAATCTCTTTATGGTTTGAAACAAGTCCTTTGACCTTGGTCACTATATGTAATTGGAAATTCAAGTTTGTGACAAAAGCACAATTTTATTTCTCAGTCAAACTAGACAGCAATTGGTTGTGAAATTTAAATAGGAACTTGTAAGCATTATCATACATTCATAAAATCTGGGCTGAAGTTGTCCCTGAAAGAGGGTTCTTAAACATGTAATGAGAAATGGTAAAAGCACCCTGTTGGGAATTTTCAACTTATTTTTCAACTATCAGACTTGATATCTACAATGTTGTAGGCATCTTATCGACATTTATGAGTTCATCAAAGATGTTGCATTGGATCGCATCTAAACAATTGCCCAGGTATATCAGTGATACCCAGAATTTTGGTGTCGTGTTTGATATGGAATGTTTTCAGTACCCATAATGCAGTTTGGAAGGGTTTGTGGAATGATACAGAGCCTGCTAAAGCATATACATTCTTCTGGGGTTCTGGAGTAATTTCTTGGGTTAGCAAGAAGCAAACTGTAATCTACTGAAGCAGAATACGCAGTGGCAATGGATTCCTAATGTCAAGCTATTTTGATTAGGAGAATATTGGTGACTGAATTTCAAAGAATCTGTACACGAGCTGGGTGTGAGAAACTAAATACGATAGAGATAAAAAAACGGATTTTCATGCATGGATCAATCATGTAGAGTTGTCCCATCATTATATAACAGAATGGGTTTAGAACAAAGAGGTTGAGTTGGTTTAGTGCTAGATAAAAGGCCAAGCAACAGACATCTTTTCAAAAACGTCTGCTTGAGAGAAATTTGAACCTTCAATTTTTTTTTGGGTGTGACTGAAATAAAGATTGAAAGGGGATGTCAGCATTGTTATTTTTTATGCAATAAAGTATTGCAATAATTCATAAATAGTAATACTCATTATGTATTGGATCATTAATAGATTAACAAAGTAATTAAATATTACAAATTTACAACTGTCAGGAGCACAACTACGTAATACAATGCCAAAGAATGTAAGGCATGTACATGAGAGCATAATATGAGCATCAATAAAATGTCCATTTCTCTTTATCTCTACGTTTTTGTCACCTTACAACCATCATATGGTATATCTCCATGCAAAATTATCTGTTATGAGAGTTCCTATCTGTGGAGTTTTTGGCCTCCCCTGCAAAATTTTCAGAGCTCTGGAGGCTGTTCTTCACTGTAGTATTTCATGTTTGGCCATAGCTAATCATGAAGAATGTCTACTGCTATTTTAGACCATTTAAGGCTGCAATTCTCCATTTGAAGCCTTGGGCAGATGATTTCTTGATGAGGTTCATGCTTGGTATTGGCTGTTTAGGGCCATTAGGAGCTCATATTGTTGAACTTGAACTGGGAAATACTTTGAAATATTAATTTGAAACTGAGACTGAATACTTCAAAATATTGATTCCAAGGGGAGCATCAAATACTATAAATTAATAGTTCACTCTCATTGATATTTTATAAAGTTTGGTTTAGTCACGTTCTCCAATAAATATCTCTGAATTTTGCATCTATCGTCTTTTATAAGATAGCTCAAACTTGCATCCTTTATTAACTCTAAATGGTATTGCCTTAGTTTCCTTTACAATTTTTTTGATCTTGAGATCTTTGATGTGTGCCAAATTTTGTATCTTAGGCCCTGACTGTTAACAACTGTGTTTTGCCAAGGTGAAATGATAATACGTCATCGGTAAAGAAATCAAATTCTTTTTTGTCACCTGTTAACCATCATCTTGTTGCCCCCTTGTATGTCCACTCGAACATTGGGTTATATGTTGGAGGCAGCTCGAATTCAAGCATAAATAAGAGGCTTATTTTACAAGTGGATCTTCAATGAGGTAACACTCATTTTGTTGGTGACTTTGCTCTGATGATAGATAATTATCTACAACCAGTGGATGGGACCTTAAAATGCCTCCATGCATTAACACAAGTTTGCAAGAATGACTCTAATGAAGAAAAAGTGGAAGTTGTCATTATTGACCAAGAACTCTTCCCAAGGTGGCTAATGAAAAGATCGAGATTAATTTGGCTAGGATAGATCATTAAATCTCTGGTATATTACTTTTGGCATTTGTTACCACACGAAAGCTTCAAAAGTTGTCCAATGAGATCTTCCATAGTTAGGCTGCTTATCATTCACAGAAAAGGAAACAAGGAGGGATAGAGTGATGAAGAAAGAAGTTTTTTAATTAACATATGTACATTTTGTTTATCACCATCTTAATCTCTAAGAATGGATAATATTAGAATGTCAGTTATATACGGCATTAGGCTCTAAGTTCTTACAGTCTAAGTTGCAAGGTCTAATTTACTCCCAATCAGAATCCTGAATTTGAAACCAAAATGGCAGAAAATCAAAAAAGACAATTGTAACCCTTTTCTATGGATTTATCAACATAAACAATATAAGTGAAAATTCAACTTCAGTTGAGATCTCAATATTTGTAACATGTAATTGATCTTAATCTGTATAATGAACCATATCAATCGGAGTCAGATTGAACATTTTCTTATCTGATTATTGAATTGCCAACCATCTGTATCATGTTAAATTATTGCTGTGAATAGAGGTGCAGAGATTGTTTTTAATTTCATCACTAAAGACTTGTCAACTGAATTGAAATGCAGGTTTCAAACAAGCTGAGTACACCAGTCGAAATTATTTGGAAGTCTTTCAGCCTTGTGTTTTTTGCTGTGAGATCACTTCAACAACCAACTATCATTCTTCAATTCCTAAGAAGCTTTTCAATTTCCTTCCTTTATCTCAATTAGAAGTCATTTCATTGATAGTTTCATTTGTTGGATAATATGGATAATTTGGTGTACACTCAAACTGCTTTGCTTTGTATATTATTATTTCTTGAGACAATTTTATATAGTGAACACATTCTGAGAAGATAAGTACTTCAAGTCATTGAAGATGGCTGGTTAAAAACTATATTTTTCTTATTGTTATCTGATTTGATATAAAATATACAGGAATGGGGAGATCGTTCTATGTTAGCTACCATTGCCTTAGGTGCTGCACAAGTAAGTTTTATTATATCACTTTAGTAACTGTCAGAGAACTCAACAATAGTCTGTATTTATTATTTGTATTGCTGGCAGTCTCCTATGGGTGTTGCAACTGGGGCCATTGCTGGGCATGCTGCTGCTACTTCTGTTGCAGTTTTAGGTGGATCCTTTCTTGCTCGGTATATTTCAGAAAAAATGGTTAGTATTATTTCGTTCTCAAGCCTTCAATGCATTGTGAATTTGGGGTTTTCACCAACATATTTGAACAATATATGTCAGGTTGGCTACATGGGTGGTGCTTTGTTCCTTTTGTTTGCTGTGGCAACACTGTTGGGAGTTTTTTAAACATTTATCGTCCCAATTATGAGCCCCGCCTTTCTCTGCGTTCATCTTCTAAAGGCTGAGTGTCATCATGCGAATCTAATTTACCATTTGTAAAGGCATACATATGGCAAGATAGCTGAGCACAACTTGAAGTGTTTGATGCTCTAATGCAGACTGTTTCAATTGGTTTTTTAAATAGAAGAGAAATGATCTGTGGGAAAGTGCAAACCAAGTAAAAAATGTTCATCTTTTCAAAATCTAGATCATTCAGTCGTTATTTTTGCTCGTACATGGCATCAAAGTCAAGTAGCATTACTTTATTTGACATCTTACCCCTACTTCTAAGGGTCGTTACGGTTCCAGATTATAAATTTTGTACATGACAAATCCCATTATGTGTAGCCTAGCTCTATTTGTATCAAACTTTGTAAGAGTTGACAGACAGTTTGAATGATGGCAAAATGGCTGCTATCAATGTTTCGGAGTTTGCAGAACAAGTCAGATCCCAAAAGCCTCATTAGTATCTGTGACCTCTAAGTTTAGGTCTTTTAGTTTACTTTGAATGAAATCTAAAAAAGAGACTTTGCATTGTTATGTTAAATGGGAAATTGCACGGACTTTGAAATATTTTGTTGAAGAAATTGACTCGTTATAACTTCAAGTCACAAGGGCCATCATTTCATATCTACCTTGTAACTGTTAATTCTGTTCAAGTTTGCGTTGTAATTTATTTTCATTGAGCTTCAAGTGTGCTTTTGGAAGGTAAAGTGATTACATCATTACAGATGTAAATAAGTTTGGTCTTCATGGATGATTTTTGACTTCCCATGTAAACATTAATGGTCATTGTATACAAACTTAATTAGAATGGAAAGGGAGCAGAAAGTGTATTTTATTGATGACCACGAGTCACAATGCTCGTGAGAGCATATGTGGTGGTTATATAACAAATTCCTCACTGCAGAAAATTTCATGGAACACATGTATTGAAAGAGAACAAGAAATATGTATGGATGATGATATAGATAGAAATTTAGAAAATTTGTCCAATCAGGATGCCCCATTGCATTGTAGTTGCAGACCTCCCGCGCGCTGCTCCTCCTTCCTTCCTTTCTCACCACCATGCAATGAAGTGATTCTTTCCTTCTCATAACCCTTTTCTGCGAGCGTTGCTCGCGTGCGCCTCCCGCGTGCTGCTCCTCTCTCATTCTTCATCCCCGTGCGCCACTGTGCATGACTTATGGAGTGCAGCTCCACTGAACACCCGCCACCACTCATCCCCTTGCAAACATTCAACCGAAAAACGGTGGATGGTGTCTCTATTGCAGAACTGCTTGGGCGCGTCGGGAGGCTTGAGACAAAAAAACCAGGCATTCAAGCAGTCAATGCAGGTTATTTCCGACAAGTTTTCATCAATTGGTGCTGAGAATGAATATACCAGGCGGCTCCTAAATACAAATATGGAACAGGTTTCAGACATCCACGAGTTGGAAGTCAAGCAAATAGAGCTCGACTGCAAGCAGTTGTCCCTCAAAACAAAAATCGAGCAACAACTGAAATCTTGGGCTTCGGTATGCGGTGGTAACACTCTGCCTGCCTCATTCCAAGTCCGTTGAGGAATGAACCAGACTTTTGCAGGAGCTCAAATTGAAAGTGCATAGCCTCCCTCCTTCCCCTGACCCCCTATTCGTAGGGTACTCGTTCCTCAACGACCAACTTGACATTACAGACATTACTCTTAACAGAGCTTGGGTAGGATATGATAACACTCATTTCCTTCGTTTCCTCTTTATCATTTATCGTCTTCGGGTCCTCAGGGATAGGAGGAAATTGTTTTGACTTCCTACGAAGATCTTTCTTGATGAGGATCTAACGAAGTTAGATGATATACATGCACCGTCTAGTTACATAATTCTATCATATTTTAGTTATGCTGAAAAGATTGATAAATATAAATCATATTAAAAAAATATGTTTCCCTACTTAGGAATTGAAACTTGATAATTAAAAATAGAATTTTTTATTGTTAGAGTGAAAATTTTCTACTCACAATCACGGTCTTATTATGCCAAGAGGCATCTATACAGTCGTAGAACAAGCATATTTTGAGAATATCTCGTGTACATTAAAAAGATTTGGAAGCAGTTGTGTAAAAAAATTTAAATTTAAAATGCCAAATGACATTGGTAAAAATTAAAAATCCTAATTTAATTGTACTGATCTCTCAAAACCATCGGGGATCCCGCACGGTGGAAGACTTCTTGCATAGTGGGCAGTTGCCAATGCGGGGACCCCAACCAATTTTTTTTTTTTATAATAAATTTAAAAAAAAAATAATACGCACTTATGGGCATTTTTCTTTTTTTTTAAAGGTTTGCATGCCCACTTACGAGTTTTTTTGGATTTTTTTAGAGGAATTTGAAGAGCCAAAGGAATGCAAAGAGGCACACTCTCAAATTATAAAATTACTCTTCTCTCAAATTATAAAATTACTCTTCTCTGTTTCATTTGTTGTTTTGTATGTGAGAACTTTCAAATATCAAAGGAAGAGATTTGAAGAGCAATGCCATTTCAAGAGCAAGCAAGCAACCACATATCAAGGATACATCTATTTTGCATTTATAGTTTTAATATTTAGATTGAGTTTTGCATATAGATTTAAATTTAGTTTTATATTGAGTTTTGTATTTAGATTTAGATTTAGTTTGATTTTTGTATTTAGATGTAGATTTTAATTGAGTTTAATTTAGTTTGGATTTTAATTTTAATTTATAGATTTAGATTTGGATTGAGTTTTGTATTATATTTACATTTAGTTTGATTGTATATATATTTAGTACTTTGATTTAAATATTAGATTTAAATTTTTTATTTAAATAGTTTGATTTAATATAGGTAAACTAATTTTTTAAATAAATTATTTAAATATGGAGGGCATTGACACCATATTAATTTAGATTTAAATATAATGATTTGATATAGGTATAGTAATCTTTTAAATTATTTAAATATGGAGGGCAATGTCGCCATATTGATTTTTTAATTTATTTTATCATTTTTCAGTTAATATGATTTAGAATTAATTTAGTTAATATTATTTTTAGTATTTTGTTTTCTTTTAGATTTATTTGTTAAATATTGTATTTTAGTATTGTAATAATGGGTTTACAAATAATAGGTCTACTAATGTTAGAAATTATTTCTTAAATATGGAGGGCAATGTCGTCATATTAATGAATGCTTTAATATTTTAAATTTGATCATTTTTTATATTAAGTTTGCTAATGAAGTTGCTTTATTTTAGTGATTTAAATTTCTCATCAAATGAAATTGGTGTACTAATCTTCAAAGTATTGGTGTTTACTCATATGGAGGGCAATGCTACAATATTAATAAACTTTAATATATTAATTTTCTTGAATTTTTATATTAATCTTACTATTATGAATATTTTACTATATGTTGTTTTAGGATTATGGTTAATTAAAAATTTGAAATTTTTGTTTTTGTGTAATCATAAATAAGGCATAAAAAACAGAGGACATAATTGGCATGAAGGTTGAAGTATGCAGACAAGGAGGGATTTTGGGAAGCTTGGTTTGAAGGCACAGTGATTGATATTGTAGAAAATAGTGAAAAACCAAAATATTATGTACAATATGATTACTTCATAACAAATGAATGAAGTTGACAACCCCTTGTAGAGGAAATGTTTTTAGAATACATCAGATCCACTCCATCGCTGCTTAGGTTGCCTCGCTATATTCCACTTGGATTTGCAGTCGATGTAGTAGATAGTGACTGTTGGTGGAGGGGTGTGACAGTCGATAGATTTCTTTCACCTCTCAGTGGTGAAGAATTTTTTGAAATATACTTTCTTGATACTCGTACTTTGAAACCGTATTCATGGTTCAAATTACGTCAAGGGCAAGAATGGATAAGAGGTGAATGGAGAACAACACGATGAGATTGAATATTTGTGTATTATTTTTTGTTTTGAGATCCACTACCTCTCAGAGGGGGATCACATATTTTTGGGTATCATTGGTTTTGTATCGATTAAATGAGAGATCAATACTTTTTGGGTTTTCTCAATGTGACCTTTTAGACAATATCATAACACTAAATTGATCTCATTGTGTCTACATAATCATTGGTTTTATAAAATATTCATTTTCATGTTGTTATAATATTTTGGCTCTTATTGTCTCCATACATTTCTATAATTGTTATAATTTTTTCACTCTCATTGTCTAAATATATATAGAAATGAATATACAAATTTTCAAGTATATTTAAATTCTTGTGTCGAAGACAATGCCGATATATATATATATATATATATATATATATATATAT
>MU227312.1:339282-353265 GCA_018584345.1 Thuja plicata
TGTCGACATATTACACACACACACACACACACACACACACACACACACACACACACACTAGTCTACCTAACAACTTCATAGTGATAATTTTTCTTCCTATTGAATTTACTCTCAGTTTTATATAATTTAAACTTTTTTTCAAACTATATTTCTAGTCATTTATTTATATAATCTAAATGATTTTATTTTGTAATTACTAATATTTATAAATAAGATATTTTATTATTTAAAAATATATTAGTTAGGATTTAGTTTCAATGTACAAATAATGATGCAAGACACTTTTGTTAGAGTAGTCATAGTATAGCTAATAATTAAATCACTTAATTATTAGTCTATTCACTCTATGCTTAAGTTATACTTAGGCAATTTTCTAATTCCTTAGGGTTTCCCTGTTTAGGGTTTCGTGATTCCTTTTATAAGGATTCACTTCTTTGCATTTCATTAATGAGATTGTATTCATTATTGTTGTTAATAGAAATTCTTTTCTTGCAACATGGATTTCATGTCTCTGGCTTTTTGGCCGCCATAGTTTCTCTTCTTCTGTTTGCTTCTTGCTTCCTCATGTGACAGTCTTGCATGCAGGTGTTCTTGGGAGGATTTATGTTTATCAAATCCAACATGGTATCAGAACTCGCTTGTTGCTCACTGTTCGTGTTTTGTTGAAGCATACCAGGCACAGAGGGTTTCAGAGGTTTTTTGGTGTTTTTTATTGGATCTGGGGGGTCTTTGTTTTTTGAGGCACTTTGGACCAAAACCAACCTCACGGTTGCGTCCAGAAGGCCCAAAAACCCCAGAATCCATATAAAGCTCGTCCGATTTGGACACCGGAGCGTTTGGAGAAAATTTTTGGCCTTCTAGGGCCGTACGGGCACGGTTTACGAGAAAAAATCAACAAAAAACATTGTTTTTTAATGCGTTTAAAAACGCGTGCAGTTTTTTTTTGTTTCGGCCGCCACCGCACCGCCGCAAGGCCACCGACGCTCCACCGCCACCGGCAGCTCCTCCGGCGCCCTCCACTGCTCAGCGCACCGCGCGGCCTTACCGCCCTTCTCCCCGCCGCCCTCCGCGGCCCCGGCCGCCCTTCGCGGTTCCGCCGCCCCGCCACCCCACCGGCTCCCATCGCGGCCCCCGCCGCCCGGCCTCTGCTCCGCTGGCGGCTCTGTTGGTAGCCCCCGCGGGCTCACTTACTTAAGCGACCGGTCCTTTTATGGACCAGGGGCTCCGGCCCGGCCCCTTCTCTTCAGCCCACGGTCATATCTGCGACCAGGGGCTTCGGGTTCAGCCCCTGCGCGCGCCATGCGCCCAGGGGCCCACTTTTTTTTAGCCCTAGGGGCTTAAATTTTTTTTTGGAGCACTTTTGACCCCCCGGGACTGTTTTCACTCTATCTTGAGCATCCGGGGGTCTTTTTCTGACTTCCATATACCATCGAAAAGCTCTTTCCAAGAAATTTCCGATGATGGAGGTTAGGGTTTTGGGTTCTGCCGTTTTGATAGCATTTTTTGCTGTTGAAGTCCGATGTCTATTTTTGCCTTCCGGGAGTCATATCTGGCTCAACCGGACTACGTTTTTGGCAAACCAGATATCGTCAAAAAGATGGTTCAGTGAACTATTCATTTGCAGGGGTCTTTTTTCCAAATTCTACTCCAGGTTTTCTCTCCTCTGAGTTTGGCAGTTTATGCACTCTGGTGGATTGCTTGGGTCTACAAGTCTTGGGATCTCTTCTTCTGATATTCTAGCTCACTCTTCTTTCTGACTTTTGAGCTTGCATGCTTCTTCTGATGCATCTTTATTCTGTAAACGCACTGAGATAAAGTACCTTCTTCTGTATATCTGAGATCTTGTACACCTTGTATGGTTTTAGTACTTGCACTCTGTTATAAAGTGCCATGGGGGGTTATGATGATTATGGCATTTTAGGCGCATCCACCTTTGTCAAGTGAGCGTACCTTCCATGACATTAGCCCATGCTGTGTGTCGGTGACACCGCCCTTTATCCTGTGCTTGTGCTTCTGTTGCACTGTTGGTGTTCCTGGTTCTTTCTTCTGCAGATGTTTCTGGCATTGCATTTCAGTGTTCCTGTCACCTCTCCCAGTTCAGCATTATGGGGGGGTTCACCTGTTGGTTCTATTGCTTCCTGGTTCGATTGATCAGCTCTTCAGACATTGTCTTCTCTACCTGGTCACGCACTTCAGTGGGGGTTCCAGCAGTCTCTTCTGACAGAGTTTTCAGCTTCATGCTTCGGAGATGCTTCTTTCTCATTCTTGTTCCTCTCTCTGGGACTTTCCCTAGATTGAAGGCTTAGTTTCCTTCATCTAGTTTATTTCTTGTTTTGGGTACCTGATCAGGCCTTGTTGCCGGGACCCATCTTTCCTGCTTTCTGCAGTAGTTTTAGCTGTTTTGCTTCTCCCTAAGTTACACTTAAGGGGGGGTGTTAGAGTAGTCATAGTATAGCTAATAATTAAATCACTTAATTATTAGTCTATTCACTCTATGCTTAAGTTATACTTAGGCAGCGTTCTAATTCCTTAGGGTTTCGTGATTCCTTTTATAAGGATTCACTTCTTTGCATTTCATTAACGAGATTGTATTCATTATTGTTGTTAATAGAAATTATTTTCTTGCAACATGGATTTCATGTCTTTGGCTTTTTGGCCGCCATAGTTTCTCTTCTTCTGTCTGCTTCTTGCTTCCTCATGTGACAGTCTTGCATGCAGGTGTTCTTGGGAGGATTTGTGTTTATCAAATCCAACAACTTTGATACATGAGTGTTATGAAGAAACGAATGCTTTCATTTTATTTGCTTCTACCCATCAACCAAATAACTTAGAACAATTTTTTTATTAATTTTCTAATAACCTACTTTTATAATCCCCCTCCTCTAAGGGCTATCTTTATAATTTTTTTTGTTTAAAAGTGAACTTAAATTATTTTGAGGAGAACACATGGAGTCTAAATTTGTTGATTTACAATTGACAAGTCATTTAGTGCAAGCCAATTCTTTTATTTATCAATTTTTTAAAAAAACTTTTAAAGTCACATGTGCTATTTTGATCTTATACACTTCGTTAAAATTAAAACTACCAAAATTCAGTTTGTTTAATTATCTGACAATCAATAACAATTTTCACTTCATGCAAATTTTAATTTATGTTAAATAATATTAAAAAAATAATTTAATGATATTTACTTTAGTATCCCTCCTACCCATGTGGTACTAGAGAATGTATCGCACTCACTAGTCACATTAAAAAGTTTACTCAAAAAAATATTACTTCAAAATTAACCAAAAAAAGTCTTTAAATGTAGTTTTTATTATTCTTCATACAAATGAACATAACATATTATGCTTTTACTATTTCTTTTTAATTTTTACAATATTATGGAGGTTGAATATAAAGATCAGACAACTGAAAATTTCTGACATAATAATAATATGCAGATTTTAATTTTTGTACCATATATTTTTAATATTATTCTGCATAGAGAATAGTCGTATTCTTTGAATATTGAGGACCTTTCCATGCGTCCAATGTAAATAAATTAATGCACATGAGTACTAGACTAAAACTAACCTAACACAGTCCTAGAGTCATATCTCGGAGGCTTAGACCAACGAGGAGAAACTTACACGAGTTCTACCCCAGGTCTTTATTTTGGGTTAGTGCGTTGTTAAACGAATCATAGCCTTTATTAAATCTTTTGTTTGTAGAGTCTTGAACTCTATTTTTCCCTCGCTAGAACAAAGCGATATCTTATTTCATCTATTTTCCCTCGATTACTTCCATCCATCCGCTTCATATTCTAGAACGGACAGTTATAACATCCGTGCCTTGTGTTGATTCAACAATTTCCAAAACAGGCTCAACAAATTCCCTTTTCCTGCATTAGCATTCCATGGGTCCGGTCGGAAATCGCTATACAAAGGGATTAGGATGTACTATTGACTAAAATATTTAAGTAATTAAAAATTAAAAATCATAGTATTTTTTTTTCAAATTAATCAATAATTCTTAGCTTCCATAAACAAGTGTTAAAAATAATTAACTAATTATTTTTAATTTTTAATTAATTCAAAATTTTGTTCAATGGTGTATCCTGATGCTTGTATAAACGTTGTCGGGTTCATCCACAAGCTCTAGGATGTTTCTCCATCATGAAGTTTTTTGAGTTGGAGAGAAGATTTTGGCAACCTTTTAAACGAAAATATCGACCTGGAGCTCATTTTTTTGAACGCAAATATTCTTCACATAAAATAGCACTATAGTAAATCCAACTTTGCATACTATGATAGATTTTCACACAATTTTCATTGGCCAGATCTTCATAATCCATCTCTATAATGCTAAAAATATAGATAATTTGATAGAAATATATTAAATTATATTGAATTGTATTGTTACAATCATACTATTTTGTGTAGAAAATAATCACAACTAAATTTATTCTCAAAAGTAAGGGGACTAATGTTTCAACTATCTGAGACTTGCTTTTCCTACTAGATGACAAGTTTGAGGGGTTGAAGTTGCTACAAAATATAGCCATACTAAATCTAAAATGACCAAACTCAACCATTTCTAAAGTGCGTGCAAAATAGAGATGCATTACTACTATAATTTAACTACACGTGAAGAATAATCAAACCTGGATTCAATAGATTTCCCTCGCACGGATTACAGGAAAATGAAGTTGGAGATCCCTCGCACAGACTTCAAAGAATGCATACAAGTGGGGATCATCTTCCTATGTCGGGTCTTCGGGGAACCACATGCCCGGACTTTTCAGCCTGGATGTACTACTTTCTATACAACATCACCACCAACGGGCAAAATTTTGATTGGGCAATCATTATTGCCAATCATGTGGACTTCCAGCTGAACAAGGTCAGCGAGACATCTAAGTTCCACATGAGTTCTTATGTTCTAAGGGCACTGGCACAACAGAGACCCAAAATCTAGGGTTTACTTACAGTGGGCGTCCTTGGGACAGGGCCCAACCAGAGTGCTCCTTGGGATCATTTTCCCCATATTCAATGGGAAGCCAACTTCCCCAATTTCTGTCGGGTAAACGATACCTTCGTTTACTACAACATTTTGATACGTACCTACTCAGGATGCCGATTACTAGTTGTCAAAGGAGGCCATGACCTTGGTAAGTTCATACGACCATTATTTCATTCAATTCCAACAACACTCATACATTCGGGTGACTGGGTTCTCCGACAAACCCTACCTATTGCCCAAACACTGCGAGGATAGGATTATTTTAATGGAATACTACAGACAGATCCTGGAGGTCCATACTTATTATGGCCTCAAGAAGGTTACCACCATTCCTTTCTCGATCACTTGCGGGAATTACACTTGCAGCCTTGCAGCGGCCAAAGAGGTTGACAATGAATTGAAAAGTCTGGGGCTAGCAGAGTTCTATCTGGCGTGGAACAATTTTGATCCGCTAGGCAAAATAAATCAAGCATTACCTCAGGCGTCAGTGCCCCATGAGCCTCACATGGAGGATTTCTGGGCAGATTGCCAAGACGACTTCGAGGTCCGGAGTCGACATTATGAGAGAATGATAAAAGGTATGATGAAGCGCATGGGTCTCCGGACCTTTCCAAAGGATTTCTCAAATACCGGGCCCATGGAGGACCTGAAATATAAATCTAAAGAGATTGACAAGATGGCTCTCCCTCCGGTGGATTGGGACACCCCATAAATTTTGACAATAGAACATATCACTAAGGATATAGTAAAGCGCAGTAATGAATATTTTTCACGGGTATGTAAAAAGAGCACCCGCCAAGATGGTCCAGTTTTGCGGGGGTCCACTTCTAGCTCCAGAACGTCAGGACAGAGCAGGGATAAGGGGAAAACAAAAGAGAGCACCCCGGGCCCAGTCCCATCCTCGGTTCCAACCCCTTTGATGGAACAACTTAATGCCCAGCTTGAGTCATTTCGACAGTTGGGCGAAACAATCAACACCAGACTTTCCCTTGGTCTCGCGGTTGCTCCGATGGGATTTTCCCTTCCTTCAGGCTCCCCTTCACTCGCAACACTCATGAGCCAAGCAACGGAGATGAAGGATGAGGGTGCAACTATTCTAGATGCCGAGGCCTCATTACAAACGAGGAGAAGGAAACAAAGAAAAAATAATCCTCCACCAAGCATAGATGCAAGCCCCGTACCATCGGGCAATATTCATGTGGAGCTCATCCCTTCCTCCCCTGAAACAGAAGATCATCCGGAGGCCTCCCCTCCCCACGATAATTTTGATGACATCTTTCAAACTGATGAATTGGTAAATTTGTAGGAAGATGTGGAGAGGGCGGTGGAAGAGATCGCTGCACAAGAGGTAGAGATTATCCCCAGGGAAGGGGAAAGACAAGAAAAAGAAGTTTCCCCAGAAAAAGAGACCCAGGAGAAGGAACAAGAAAGCATACTATGTGTGGAAGAAAAACTGGTCTTGGGGACTGAGATAGGAGAAAGGAACGTACAAATTGAGTAATAGACTATGGCTAGGGAAACCGGACCTTCGAGAATAACGGTACCCTCAGTCTTCATGCTCCAAACGCCTCCAGACACCCTGGGTAACTCGTTAGCCCAGGATATGAAATTCAGCAAGGTGGTCTCCGCAACGCAACAGTTAGACCCAGGTCGGACACCTTCGCCCCCTCCAGAAAGTAGGCCCTCAGAGGAGAATGTCCCGGTAGAGAATGCTGAAAGAATTCAGCAGCAACATGATGTGGGGGGAAAACCTTGAAAATATGGATACAGACGCCATAGGTGCTGGGGAAGGTGGGAACCCCGAAACTACAAACATAAATACCATTGAGGTGGGAGAAACTGGAAACCCTGGAGATAAAGAAAAGGATTCCGTAGTGACCACAGGTGCCGGGGAAGCACAACAAGCCCCCAAAGAGGACCCATTTATCCAAATCCTGGTAGTGAGATCGCTCGCGCCACCACAATGGCTAGTGGTGTCAAGGAAGAGAAAGGCACCGGTGGCAGTAAGAGCCCCTCTCTCTGTGGCCAAGATGATGGCTCAGAATCAAAACCCCAACAAGCCTAAGAAGGCCTGGACCCTCCATACCATTTGGACTAGTCCGGGAGGAAATACCGTCGTGGTAGTAGTGACACCTCCCCCAGATAAAGAAGAGGCAACAGTAGGAGCTGCAGAGTACACCATCACAGAAGTCCCTCTGGGGAGGAGAGATAAATAGGGGGAACTAGACCTGTTAAGAGAAGCTAGCCAGGCAATTGAGGCCCAATATGAAAAGCAAGTGCAGAATTTGAAGGAGGCAAAAGAAACAAATGATAATCTCCTCGG
Source organism: Thuja plicata (assembly GCA_018584345.1). Taxonomy (NCBI): domain Eukaryota; kingdom Viridiplantae; phylum Streptophyta; class Pinopsida; order Cupressales; family Cupressaceae; genus Thuja; species Thuja plicata. The sequence goes on from MU227312.1 coordinate 346,610, forward strand.
GCTTCTTGCAGAGCTAACACAACCATTGGCTGCGATTTGTAAGGAAACTCAGGTGCAGAAACAACTTCCTACACTAATCTCCAAAGGAAAGTATTGTGCAAATTCTTTTAAATCCTTACAATTTCAGATTCGTTAACTACTTTAACAATGATATTGCAGTCATATACTATGCATACAGAAAATAGAGAATGACACAATGATTTACCCTGGGGAAAACCTCTCGGTAAAAAACCCCAGCACTCAAAAACCTGCACAATGTATTATCTTCAACACAACGATTACAACACACTTGCAATGCAAGTTCTTTCAGGAGACAATCGACACTCAAAGACAAATCCAGTAGCACCAAATCATACCAACAATACACTCTTTTCCTATCCAAGTCTGCAACCCTAAAAAATTGCTTATATCATGCGCTTTCCTTTTTAGGGCAACTTCCAAAGATAGCCGTATTAGGGTTTTACCATTCTCTGAGAAAATAGGAACCCGAACCCCACGATTGTGGAAGAGTGTACAGTACTCAACTTTATCAGTTGCCACATGTCTTGCATGTCTTCACCTGTCATTGAATCTTCTAGAAATAGCTCTTACGTGTCATAGGAATCCGTCATAACCGTTTCAGCCATGATCTCCTTACACACATTTCAAGATGCCGACACATCAAGTGGAGTGACACATCAACATGCCAACTAGACATGTACACTCACACTTAATTACATTATTTGCAAGAAATACATTTTACAAAACAAATAATAAGAATAGGAATTATCCAAGTTTGAGACACTTTATTCCTAACACGATTCCTCCGGAGGCCTCCACATCTAGAACACCGCTCCCGTAGGGTGATATCGATGCGCTAAGGACAATGAAGAAGAAAGTGCAGGCTGTAGATGATTGGGTAACTGAGCAAGTAGGAGCCATAAGGCATTTCCTAACAGCTACACTCCCAGACCTACACTAGGACAGTAACATCTTGGGCCAAGTAAACAACATCGTTTCCTAGTGAGAGGGGGAGATAGAAAAGTATTAAGAATGGAAGAGTGAGTTGGAAGAGATAATGAATTTTGGGGAAGAAGCCATCATGGAGATGGGTATTTTAGGAGATGAGGATTTTGGGTTCCTCCGGGCCCAACACTCCAAACTTGGTCTTAAAATTCATACAAGAAAGCAACTGGTAGCAGCCCTAAAGGATAAAGTCCCGGTGATTCAAAATTCATTAAATTCATAAGAATCATTCATCACAAGGGTTTCAACAGTCGATCCCTTTAGCACCGAGACATGTGCTCCGGTGGATTTTGTTTTTAGTAGATTTGATGAAATAATGGAGGCACGGTTCCGGTCCTCCGAAGATTTTGATGGAGCAAAGATGTCACGACTCACTCGTATGTTGCTCCGGGAGCACGACACTGCGAAGATGGTTGTAGAGTTCAAGGAAGGTGCCAGAGATGTGGGCGATCAGTTGGAGGCAGCCAAAGACCACTGGGAATGTATTAAAGAGATAGACGAGGAGGGAATTCTCCAGATTGTGGAGACATTCCAAAAATGTAAAGAAAAGTGAAGTCTTCCGGTCTCTGGATATTTTTTCCAGCAGTGCAAAGTTTTAAAGATGTATTATTCTTTGAGCGTAAGCTCCCGGACTCCAGAATTCTGGGTCCCAGTTTTGTATTCTTTTGCAACAATCTGTGTCAAGGTTCTCCGGAGCCGACCGATCGCTGTCAGCAATTAATAATGGTTAGAATGTAGGTGATCCATATAATGACAGGTTAGGCAGATGGGATGGTTCTGACAGACGTCTTCTCATTCCCCCAAGGTGTCGCTCCAACATTTACTACCTGGCGTGCATCGAAGACAGGGAGCCGCAATCAACATTAATGAGGCGTATGGCCTAAGTTACCGAGATAAGCAGATTTATTCTACAAGTACTATGGCCCTCTTCTCCAGGTCGATTCTTCTAGATTTCTCCCCTTTCTTCTTCTTTCATCTTGTCAGAACTCTGTACATCTGAGATGAGTGTAAGTGGTGCAGGTAGTACCAGCCACAGATATTGTATTTTATTTAGCAGGTGTATAGGTAGATTAGGTCAAGTTTGTGTATAAATAATAAGACCGATGCCTTAACAAGGGTCGGCAAAATTAATGATTTCTCTGTCTAGTAGTAATAGAAAATAGCACTTTCAGGTTCATTGCAATTAGAAGTTTACTTTCAATCTATTCTCAGTAGCTTAATGCTCCCTTGGAGCCATGAATGTACTTGCCAGTAATGCTGGAATCATTTCAAGTTAATGAAAGAAAGAAGAACAACATGTGGCATTATGTTATTTGTTGTTCTGACCTCCGAAGTTAGCGAACATCTTTTGTGCTGTATGTCTTCTTATTTCCTTTGCTCCGGTGTTTTGCATTTAGTTAAATTATCTTATCTCCCTCTGCTATTTGATGTGTATGAATCGCTGATTCTTTGTGTATCCAGTATTTAGTGTTTTTTTCTTGCATTAGAACATTGTTGATGTTTGAATATGTATTTCATGACTATAAGTAGAAATATACTCTAACTCTGATCTAGCTTTTGTGATTTCTTTGATAAATCTAAGATGCTTACAGGAAATCTCTCCCCCTTTTGAAATCCCCGGAAGTGATGAGTAAAAACCAGCTATCCCCTCAAACAACAGTCACCTTCCCAACTTAGCTCCCCAACACCGTTGAGACTCGACTACCAGGTGCTTGGAGGCTAGGGCAATTCATTTTCCGGTAAACCTCTACAGGCAGAGTTGGCCGGTACTCCGGTACCTGTGACAACTTATCCCTTATTGGCGGAGCCAGTCACAAAGTCCTGTCAACACATCCAGTTCCACGTTAAAGTTAATGTTATAAGTGGAGACTAGATAGTGATGATCAAAAGAGAATATTACATGTTATTAAAGACCAGACTAAACCATTTGACGTCTAGCTTGAATAACATATGTTCTTGTCATTGAACAATATACACAAATTGTTTAGGGTCTAGATATATATGTCTCTAGAGGGAGAGAGAGAGAGAGAGAGAGAGAGTTAATCTTTTTTTTTTGGGTTGTAGATGTTAAATTTGTAAATTAAACTTGATGTTTTTAAGTTTCTGCAAGATAAATAATTGTCATATATATGCTTAACTTAAATATAACTTTTTAGTTGTTTAGATGTATTGAAATTTTTCCTTACCTAGCTATTACTTGACTATTTGAACACACGTGACATATATCATATTACTAAGTCTTGAGCTTTGAGCAATTATTGAAGATTTTAGTTGAATTGTAACGTTGAATATGTTTAATCCTATAAATTACTATTTGAACCCCATAAATTAGTACTTTCCTAGATATATATAACATTTTCATGAATATTTGTGGGATGAATGCACATCGTGCAGATATCTCTACGACACACACATGTTCATGAGCAGTCAAAACAAAATGGTTAGGAACATAGGTGTGACAAATGAATAGGTGTGAAATGTAACCCTACCTCTTTAAGGAAAATCTATTACAATGAAGGTTATTATTCTAGATTTGTGTAAATGGTAATTAGGACTCTCCTTGACATGTGAATAGAAACTTATATGGGTTAGTTTGTAATCCCATGATATTTGTATTATTTTTACTTTACAATTGTGCATTCAATTGACTTACATATATGAGCATGAATTGGAAATCTTTTGGTAGAAAATATTAGAATAATTTGTGTTTCATCCCATGGTAGTAAAATTAAAGGATAATTCTTATTTTAGAGCAAAGTGGGATCTAAAATATTGATACAAAAAATTCTTAAGAATTTTGCATTCAAAATTTCTAGAATTTATTCTCATGAACTATAGAAATATCATATTGTTTATATTTTAAGTGAAAAATTCAAAATGATTCAAATTAGTTTTTTGTGAAGATTCTTGTGTTGAGAGAAGAGTTCTGTAACCTTTTAACTGAAAATATCAAACTTTTACAAGAATTAGATTCTTGCGTTGGAGAGAAGATTTTGTCAATCTTTGAAATGAAAATAATGATTGGGAGCCCAAATTTGTTGGGTATGACTATTCTTTACACAAAATAGCACTATGATAAACGTCCTTATGAAAACCCAACTTTGTATACCTTGACGGATATTCACTAGTCTGATTTTGATAATCCGCTTCCACAATGATGTAAAAATGCAAAAAAAATCGATAAAAACACATTGAATTATATGTCAATTTATATTTTAACAATAGTATCATTTTTACGCCAAAGACATTTATTATTTGAGAAGGGCAACCTGGGTTTTTGAATCAATAGTTCAGAATCCATGAGAGGCGTGCAAGACGATTGGAATTTTGCTCACCGCTAGATTTTCGTCACCAATTTTCTGATTTTTAATCATTGTTTTTCTTTCTTTGTATTCATTCATCCGTTCCCGCATGTTGTTCTTTACTTCTCTGTTCATTTATTTACGCGCATCACATGTGAAAAATATATCATGAAGGTTGTTGCATTATCATGGGTCAAAGTAGTCAACAAACGTGTTGGGTTCAACCGCTCCTTTTCATTGATGGCACATCTAAACATGTTCTCACACATTCCCATTTTCGTATGTTCGACAACCTATATATTAAACATTCTTCCCATCTTAATTCATAATGTCCACGAAATGGTGTGGGAGTTTATAAATATGCGTATTAGGAATATTCCAAAGGTAAATACAATGAAACAATTAAATTGGGATGCTTTTTATATGTTGTAATTATTATTTAGTTTTAATTTGTTTTAGTGAAATGTTTAAATATCATTATATATGCTATGTATTATATAATATTAAATTATTAATAAAAATTATTAATCTATATTATTATACATATATTATAGTTTAATGTTATTTATATAAAATAATGTGTATGTTATTATATAGTAATTCTAATATATGAATTAAAAATAATTTTGATCTATTTTTCTGCAAAAAATTGTGGAGTACATAAGATCAATTATAAATCACTAATTGGTGACCATTTTTTTAAACATATTTTAATGGAAATAATCATATCTTTACTTAATTAATCTTTATGTGTTTATTTTCATTTGTTTTATATAATGTCTCAATGAATAAGGAAAGTTGATTATCTTTAAAACGAAATTATTTTTTTATTTCAAAATTACAGTTTAAAAAATTAACATGATATCTTGTATTTTATATAATTTAAATTTATTTAAAATAATATTTTGGCTATATTTATAATTATGTGTTGTACTCTATAATAGAAATTATTAAATATAAATATAATATAAAAGAAAAATTGATATATAATATTTTTAAGATAATATACATTGAGCTACATATAATATATAATCATATTTCAAATTATATAGTATTTTCGAAAATAAAAATTGCATCTTTACTATATTATATTATAAGTTACTAAATTCATTTTTACAATAATACTATAATGATATTTATCATTATATATTAGATTTAAAGATAGGTTATATTAAATATTAAATGGTATAATTTAAAATAACACACACACACACACACATATATAATATATATAACTCTGCCTACATCTTTTAAAAAGTGCGCTATCTTTTCCATTATATGTATCTCTTCATCTCTCATTCTTTCTATCTCTCTCCATATCCTCTCTCTTTCTATATATCTCCCTCTCCCTCTCTGCCTCTATCTCTCATCATTCACACACTCCCTATTTCTGCGTGCCTACCTTTATTTCTATATATCTATATACGTATGTATGTATCTATGTTTGGATATAAGATGATGCTTTTTTGTCCAACAAACATTTTAATTGAAAAGTCTATTTTTCAATCAACTATGTATCCACTTATATGATTCCAAACATGATTTAAAAAAAACCTTTAATTTGAAAGATAATGAAGATGCATTTGAATGCATCACTTCTCCATTAAGCCCTTTGTTGCACAAACAACATCATGACCTATTAAATGACCTAATGTACTACCCAAATCAGCATAACTAATAGACCAAAATTTGTTCTAAATTGCCTTTCAAATTTCTTCAGCCTACTATGTAAAGAATGACCTTACCTAAATTTAATCTCAGATAAAGTGACGAATGTTTCAACTGTCTGAAACTTACTTTTCCTAGTAAATATAATCATAGTAAATGCTAAAATGACCAAACTAAACCATGCCTAAAGTCTGTGAAAAAGAGAGACTCATTACAACTATAATTAGCCGATAGGCTATATTGCGGGAGCTTTTCACAAAAACCTGTCAGACCCTGGAAAACCATTGTTTGATGGGAACCCATTGTTTTACGCAATGAATGCATATCAATCTAGATTGGATTTGATTTCATAATATCTGCTGAGGTCATCAAGATTGAGAAACCACGCATTTATGATGGATCGACATTTCTACTTTTCCTCTTCCGCCCGCAAGGATCGCTACTTAGCCTGTAAATTAACAAAACAAAACAAAAAAGGAACAAATCTTTGGAAAGTAAAACCAAAGAAAAACATAGCTCTGCAACGATATTGCCCTGTACTCATAACAATCCCGATTATTCGTTCTGTCCGCACTTCAACCAAAGAATTAAAATAACGAAACATTTAATGCTTCTTACTTTTCACAATCCCTGAGGCAAACAAAATCTCCAAGCAATCAAGTTTATGAAAACTATCTGCAA
>MU227312.1:355174-371197 GCA_018584345.1 Thuja plicata
ATACCTATATAGTAAGTGGTAAAGTGGATTAACTAAGATAAAGTGTGCACCTAATATATAATAGGTAGATGCTAAGAGAGAATTACCTACTGATAAGGTTTTATCATGATCAACTTCATGTCAAATCCACACACTCAACAAATTACAAATGCAAGACCCTTGGACTAATAACATAACCATTCCATAAGTTGATTGTATATGATTATTTGTGTGCATAATTGTGAATGTTGTGTAGTAGAGGAAAACATAAGTAGAAGTACTTTTTATTTTAAAAACAAAAGTAGAAGCAATGCAATGCAAAAGTACTTTGAAATGATATAATTTTTTTAATCATATTCAAGAATTCAACACTTAATTTCATTGAAATTTGAAATCATACCAACAATCCATCACGTTCTCATTTCACCATATCTTACCCCTAAAAACATTACACAATAGCTTGTGTCTCTTGTTTATTATGTCAAGGTATTGGTTGAAATTAAGATTTAACTTTAAGATTTAGAATTATAATTTTTATTTTTAATAAGAAGATGCATAATTCACTTTGCTTTTATAAATACATCTTATAGAGTATAAAAATGGATTTAAATGATAGAAAAGGCTTTTACAAAATCAAGATGAGTAAACATAAAGCTCTTCAAAATTTTAAAAATATATATACAACCAGTTTATTTATCCGATGAAACCCCTGGCATTTTCAGGCTCCAAGCTGATCAACCCTCCTCTCTACCACAAATCCCTGAGAATCCTCACCAAAACACACATGAATACAACAAACAGGGGAACAACAATAGATCGAAATCAAAACAACACTTGATCAAGATCATACTCTGAAAAAAAAATCAACAATTCGAACAATCTTTACCTCCTTTCTCACTTCTCCGACAAATGAAATCCGCAACCTTCTATCTATCCACCAACCAACTCTAGTAACGATGCAACATCTCTCTTGAGGAAATAACACTCAAACTACTCACCATACCCATTGCAAGCAGGTCATAGGTTCGAAACCCTCCAACAACAATAGGACCATTTAGTAGCAGAACTTCTACTAGAGGCATTCAATGAAGAAACTGAGGAAGCTACAGGAAAATAGAGAGGGAAAGGAAAAATATAAAGCTGCGAAGGAAAGTTAATTACCACTAATACTGGAATTTAAATTTTAATTGACTCATTTACACTCTTAATCTATACGAAATAGAAATAAAGCAGCCATGATGAAACAAAAGCAAGATCAGCTTTTACAGAAGCAGAATGCTTAACTCAAATGTATCAATTGCCATAGCTAGAACCTACTCTTCCAAGTGCTAGAAATCCAAGGGAGACAAAAGAAAAAAGCACTGCTCCCTAGGAAGTTATCAAGGTAGACATCATCATCAAAGAAAAAGTGGAAACACAAAAACCTCTATTGTTGAGCCATTTCCTCGTATTTGTCATGAACATTAGTCTTCTCGCGATCAAGTAATTAGCTAGCACTCCACCATATTGGTCAAAGGAAATATGTGAAACCACCATGGATGCTGCTCACAATGAGCTCTATGCACAGAAATTATGTACATTCATTTTGCAATAAACAATGGATCCAACCCATATCCCTGCAAACATTATGCTCCAACTATTGCACTATTTTGTGCAAATCCCATTGTAATGGCATTGAAAATCACCCATGCACAAGTCTGTATTATTCTTAACATTTGCGTTTCAATGAAAAAACATAAAATGCCCTTTTATAATGAAAAAATCTTAGAAATGCCACAATGGTTTTGCTCATCAACCAGTACCAAATTAGGGAAAATTCGTTTAATCTCCAGCAGGTTCTGGCAAGGTGGCTTTATAAGTAATACTTCGTGGCAATATACAATTTTGGTAATGGCCACGATATCCATATATGCCAGGTACATGGATTCTTCCCCATTGTTAGCGATTTACTATTTGTACAACTTCATTTTTACAGCCGTGCAGTGCTATTTTTTTAATAAAATAAAATAAAAAATCATTACTAAGGAAATTGAATAAAACCCTAAATTTGCATTGGGATTATCATACTCTTATACTCATTTATCGATATATCTTTGGTGTAAATTAAATGGTTATTGGGTCCTTTCCCTAGAAGGAGAGCCTTTTTTAACAGAGTTCAAGGAGTTTGAACTTATCTTCAAAGTTCTGAAAGAAGGCCATCACCAAAAACTTTAGGCAAACTACATAACAAAACTTTTTATCAGGAAACGAGAAAGGTTAGTTATTCATAATAGCAATAAAAATTTTTAATGGACATCAAAGTATTATTTTGTAAGGCGTAAAAAGTAGTCTTTATTATTAAAATTTAAATAAATGATAAATATATTTTAAAAGACTTTATAAAAAAAAATGTAAATGTTTAAAAAATATAATGTGGTAGGATATGTACATGACAACAACCATACACTTATGATTTGATATAAGCCTACTAATTTAAATGTATTTCCCTATCGGCGTACTCCTTGCACCCTCTTCTGGTGCAAGTGCTAGTTTAAGTGGATGTGAAGAACAATAAAACCTGGATTCAAGAGATTCCCAACCTTAACGTGTCCATATTAGTGTACAAGGCCACTTCATCTTTTGTGCGACTGTTCATTTTTGAACTTCGGTTTTATATGAGTCACAACAGACGAGTGCGAAGTAGCATTGTAAAAGAGCCCACAAACGTTGTTTATTCTCTTTGAAGGTTATAGCAAAAAAACATATCTAGTAAGTTGTTGGGTGAATTCTTCCTATTGAGATTTGATTTCTTATCCATTAAAATTCCATTCAAATAATGTGCATTTGACAAATTCATGGGAGCTTTGCAACAAAGTCAAAGTCATGCATAGATATTCGGAGTGGCTCCTTTCAGTTTTACCATTAATTTGGAAAACTATGTCTAGAATAATTTAATGCGGTGAGTGGGTTCTCTCATCGTCGCCATAAATTTGGTAAGCATGTCATTAAAGTCAAGTAGTACAAAGAAAAACAAATTATTGATAAACCATATCTCCTCTTAATATTTTTTTATTTATTTTTACTTATTGTCTCCATCTCCTCTTTCTTACAATTTCACTGATTGAAAAAATAGGAGATAAAAAAAAATGTAAAATAATTTGTAGAGTCATGTGTCAATGTGGCTGGTTATTCACAATTTCTGCTTAAATTTAAGCAGTAGAAGTGTTATCATATAATTTTTTTGATGAGGGGGAAAGGATAAATTGGAATCTTTTCCTATTTTAATGGAGCAGCATTTGCTTAAAAAATAGAAGCAACTGCTTATTGGAAACATGCCACATGTTATGGGGCCAGGAGTTGCATTACATTGGCAATGTGATTTTGAGATAGTTTGGGGTAAATCAATGCAGCGAGGTGTTTTGATCATCAATGTTGGGGTTTAGAGCAGACATTAGGATAAGAAGAAGAGCGTTGATTGGATTTATTCAAGCTGGCCGACTTGGTTGCATTGGACGATGCAACGGAGCCTACATGAGAAGTTGCATAGCGGATTGTGCCTTAGTGATCGCGCTGGCATTTGATATTTCGAGGTAGCGATTGTGCCGACTTAGTTAAGCGGTTATGTAACATCTATATGCGTTGATTGCGGATTGGACTTATGTATTGGAGCTTAGCACAAGTTATGTTTGTGCGTTCGAGACAATTGAAGCATGATTAACGGATTGGGGCTGGGAGCGGATTTATTCGAGCCGTTGGTGCATATCTCGATGGAAGTCGACTCGTTCATTCCACGAATTGGAAATGCCTTTATAAGGCGAGGCTTGTTGAGGCATGTGGTGTAGCAACCCTTGGGAGCAAGTCGCAAATTCCTTGACGATGATTGATCTGTCTATAAATTCCTTTCATGGCAGCATTCCCAGTGCTTTCGGTAACTTGCAGGGGCTCTTGAACATTCAACTCAGTCATAACAATATTTCCGGTTCGATTCCTCCCGAGCTCGGCAACTGTACATCCTTACAGATGATCGATTTGTCCTTTAATTCATTGCAAGGCAGAGGTTCCTACTGCTCTGGGTAACTTGCAGGGACTCCTGAATTTGACACTCAGCCAAAATAATCTCTCCGGTTGGATTTCCTGATTCGGATCATCTGCGTTGAACAGTTCAGGAATTTTTGGACATCGTATGCTAATAAGAGCAGTTTAATTCCAACTACCATTTATGACTGCATGTTAAGGGCCTTCTTAAGTTCCGTAACTTCAGAATCAAGTTTCTCTTTATGCAAATCTTCAGTTAGAACTGTTCTTTTCCCTCTTTGACCGTAATTTGTTGATTACATACGGTGATTTATGTTATGTATTCTTCTTTTCTTCAGAATGATCAATAAAATCTGAGATTAAATTCTTATTCAATAGCTCTCTGTTTTTCTCTGTTCTCTGCTTAGTTCTATTTTTTCTTCCAGCGACCTCTGTGCAGCTACAACTGCTAATTTTTCAAATTGTTTGGTAGGTTGCTAGGAATATAGGGACAATGATCTTTCTGCTTTTTTGAAGTTTGGTTATTCTGCTAGCTAGAGGAAAGGATCTTAACTTAGAGGAAAGGATCTTATCTTATTTATTTTAATAAGTGTGATAGTAGTTATTGATTTAATATTTATATTTGTTGATTAATGTATAATAATTTATTGTATCAATAGTTGTAACTTTAAAGTTTTATTGTTGATGATGATTAGTTATAATTGAACAAAATATATCTCTTAGTTCTAAAAAGTAAACCAATCATGTGATGTCACATTAGTTGCACAAGTATGGGTCTCCCTTTTGCACGACTATTGGTCTCACTTTTTTGGGGTTTTTTTTGATGTCTTGGAGAAAAATATGTTGATGTGGCATCATATTTGATGGTGTGGCCCTAAATCCTTAGTTATAAATAGGGGACCTTCCAAGTAATCTACTATAACAAAATTGGGAGTGATTTGAAATATCCATATAGGATTTTGAGAAGCGTAAAGTTAGGGTGCTCAACTACTAGGTCCTCTCCCCTCTCAATTAGGAAGCTTTTATAACTTTTCATTGCCTCTCATTATCTCTTTAGATGCATGATAGATACTAATGCTTCGAGGAATTAGGAGCTAATTCTATATGCATGGCTCAGAATGGATAGTTGACACATTTTCATTAATTAATAATAATAATAAAATAACAGAATGAAAAGTAAAGTTCATATACATATGAGTTAGTTAGTTTAATATAGTTTTTCTATTTTGTTTCAAACTATATATAGTTCTAGGAGATGTATAATTTCATGTTTGTATTTTTTGTTTTGATTCTTATATGAATAAATAGATTATTTTCACATTCCCTTCTAGAAATAGAAACTTTATGTTTCTTTGTTGATCTTGTTATTCTTTATAATCATGAAGGGGAGGTGCTTCAAATAAAGTTGAATACATGTTTAATGTTTATATCTTTACTAATCAATTTATACGCTACAATTTGGATTGTTCTATATGAATAAAGTTTATTATTTTAAAAATAATAGTTGGTAGAACAGTTTTGTGTGTGTTTAATTTAAAATAGAGTTATTTCAAAGGTTGTTTTACAAATTTAGAATAGATTCACATAAGTTTGCAGTTGACTAGACGGTAACTTGTTCAAGTCAAACCATCCACCCTATGAATTGGAACCAATATATTTCAAATTTCTAAAATGCGAGACTGATGCAAAGAGTTTGCATTGATTAATTCATTCCCACTATTTGCCTTCTATTTTAGTAGTTTTAGGACTTCATTTACTAATAAGAGTAGTTGGTTCAACCACTTGCTAAGTTAGTAGGAATAAAGGGGATAACAATCTTATTAGAGCTATCCTCCCAAGAATTTGTAGAAATATACTAAATATTTTTGTTTAATAAATAGCCATTTGGAATTGTTTCTATTAGAGATGTTAACATTCATGTTTTGTCATTGATGTCAACATATGTTTCAGTTGAATACTTCAGAAGTCTTAGAGAGAATGGTTATCACTAGTACATGCAAGACTGACATAAGTGTACAGACATTGTACGGACCTTTAGAGAATGCAAGCACGAAGATGTATAAAGGAATGAGAAGGGATCTTATATCTAAGTTCACTTGTCTTAATATTGATGTTTGCATAAGTTATAGTTGTTTTGGTAAAGACTGGTTACAAAAAGGTGACAGAGGATTATGATAGCGTTGGTCTCTGAGTTTTTGGGATAATATAGATGCGAGCACGAGTTGTGATATGTGAGCTTGAGGCATGGTAGAAGACATATTTAAGAATATTATTTATGATTCTTGGGTCACTGGGCTCTTGGTGATGTTAGTTGTGTCGTGTGATCTTACGAAGATCTATTTGTGGCCAACTACAATGATGTAACTTGTTTAAATGATGGCAAGTGTGGATTATAGATCTTGGAGTGTAATTTGACTATTTGTATTTGATGTTTACTTGTGTAGGGTAATGTGTTTATCTTAGCAAGGGGCTATGTAATTTTTTGTGCATTGGGAAAGTGTTAACATGCCGACCTAATTATTTTGTGTAACTTGTATAAAGGAGACTTGTTTCTTGATGAAGAAATATGGAAGTATGATGTGGAAGTTGTGGCCTTGTAATTGTGAAGTCTGGTAGATATAGAGAAAAGATAGTGATTGTGACAAACTACATTGGAACTTTTTAGGCAAAGCAAGTTGCTATCAGTTAGTTCAGTGGTTATTGTATACTTCTCTATATGTACTTTAGACAGTGAGTCCTGAAGGTGGATTTAACCTTCTCATTTGGGCAGTGAGTATGGGAAATGAGCCTCTTATTTATCTTGACTCCTAATAGGGTATATCCTTTAATAGGGAGTGTCTACAATATGTAATAATTAGCTCTTAATAGGGCTAAATCTCCTAACAATGATACAATACTTTCAGTGCATTATTTGTGGGTACTAATTACCATCAGATTTTTTCCGTTAACAGGGTTTCCTTGACAACAATTGCTTGTGTTGGTGGTGTGTCTTTTGATGTTTTCAGATTTGCATTTAATAAATGGTTTACAAGTTAAAATTGAACTATTTGGCACACAACTGATTCACCCCCCCTCAGTTGTGTTGGTGGACTATTAGCAATAATTGGTATCAGAGCATGTGGTCCTCTGAGAGAAAGCTTAAAAGTTTACCAAGTAGGCCAAATTGAAGAATTAGAAAGCTAAAATGGAGAGTTTGAGAATGCGATCAAAGCATATGTACAAAGGGTTACAAAGCTTATTACAGATATTAGAAACATAGGATGCACATATACTGAAGAAGAAGTGATTGCAAATATTTTCATATCTTTGACACATGTCTACAAAACTAAAGTACAAGCAGTAGAAGAGATTATGCCTCTGACAACAAACTTCAACAGAGAGATGTTAATTGCTAAGTTGACCACCTTTGAGACTGCGAAAATGGAGGATAATTTACCTAAGGTGGAATCTGCATTCAAGGCAACTGTGCACAATGAAAAAAATATTTTATCAAGTCTTGCGAGCACCAATAGAGGCAACAAGTATGAAGAGCTTGGTGAATATGTTGATGATTGGGAAAAAATATAGGAAGAAGAAAGGAAACTAGATGAACTTGTGGCCTTGATCTTAGGAAGAGAAAAGAGAGGTAAGGGTAAATTTGAAGGGAAGTTACCCCTGAAATGTTTTTTGTGTAATAAGATTGGTCAATTTTTCATCTAGATGTCCTACAAGGGTTCCTAAGCATAAACCTAAGTTTCATAGAACTAATTATTCTAAGGATGAGGAATGCTACTATGCTAGTGAAGGTGTGTCTGGTGATTATATTGTGGATTATGATGAAATTGGATTTATTTCTATTAAAGATGCTAATCCTATTCAAGAAGAAAGAGCCTTAGTCTCTCATGTTGAAAATAAATCTTAATGGGTCATAGATAGTGGTTGTTCACATCATATGACTAATGATAGAAATAATTTTGTTCAGCTAACTAAATATGATTGTGGTTTAGTCAGATTTGGTGATAACACTCCTAAATTGATCATCGAAGTAGGTTTGATTTCTCTTCATGGTAAAACTAATACTAATGATGTATTTCTTGTTGATGGACTTAACCACAACTTGTTGAGTGTTGGACAACTTGTAGACAAGGGGTATCATTTTAAGGTCAGTGATGGGAAATGTACTATCATAAGTATGACTAGAGACTTGATGGCATCAGGTACAAAGACAAGAGATAATGTGTTTGAGTTGAATTCTATAGAGACTACTTGTTTTGTTGCGAAGGTTGACGATAGTTGGTTATGGCATAGAAGGTTTTCTCAAATAAATTTTGATAACATTGTGAAAAAAAGTATGACAAATGCAGTCAGAGATTTACCAAAAATTGTGAAGCCTTCTAACACCATGTATAGAGAGTGCGTGATGGGAAAAGAAAATAGAAATAGTTCATAAAAATCTTACTCAACAAAGGGGATGTTGGATCTGGTACATATAGATGTCTGTGGTCCTACAAGAACAAGATCATACTATTGTGAAAGGTACTTTATGCTCTTTGTTGATGACTGTTCTAGAATGATGTGGGTTGGCTTTCTTAAATATAAGTCTAAATATTTTGATAAGTTTAATATTTTCAAAGAAAAAGTTGAGAATGAATCAGGTGTGAAGATAAATTTTTTAAGGTCAGATAGAGGTGGATCGTTTACATCATATGTGTTTAATAACTACTACAAAGAGCATGGAATATATAGACAAACATTAACTCCCTGGACACCACAACAGAATGATATCACAGAGAAAAGAAATAGAACTATATTAAAGAAACTTCCAGGACTATGTTGCTTGAAGGAAATGTGTCACATGTGCATTGGAGAGAAGTTCTTTCTACTGTAGTCTACACTTTAAGCAAAATTTAGATCAGAGAGGGTACCAATAAGATGCCCTATGAACTTTGGTTTAATCATGCTCCTACTATAAAATAATTTAGAATATTTGGTACCAAATATTATATCAAAAGGGATAATGAGATAGGAAAATTTGATGCTAGAAGACATGAAATAATCTTCCTTGGTTATTACACCAAAATTAAGGATTATTAGTGTTTCAATCTAAGATTGAGGAAGATAGTTTAAAGTGATAATGTAACAATTGATGAGAGGTTTTAGATTCAGGAAAGGATGTATGACTGTAATCAGATTCTAGAAATCAAGGTGACTATCGTGAGACAAGAGGAAACTTATGAGATTAACACTGAAATTGAGATATTCTTGAATGATCCTACTAAAAATCCAAGGACAAAGGTATGTCAAGAAAAATAATCCTAAAAATCAAATGATTGGTGATTCAAAAGGTATGATGAAAAGATCTAGAATAAGAAATGAGATTTGTTTGATTTCACAAGTAGAACCAAAAACTACTAATGAGGCATGTAGAGATGAATCTTGGACTAAAGCAATGCATGAAGAATTGGATCAGATAGAGAAAAACAACATATTAGAATTGGTTCCTAGACCTAAGGACGAGAATGCTATAGGAACTAAATGGGTTTTTAGAAACAAAATGAATGAAGAAGGTATGCTTGTAAGGAATAAGGCTAGATTAGTTTGTAAAGGCTACTCCCAACAAGAAGGCATATACTTTGAAGAAATTTTTTCTCTTGTTACGAGACTAAAAGAAGTAAGATTATTCCTTTCTTATTTTGCACACAAGGACTTTAAGGTATATAAGATGGATGTGAAATGTGCATTTCTGAATGGAGACCTAGAGGAAGAAGTGTACATTGAGCAGCCTTATGGCTTTTCTTTGAAAAATAATGAAGACATGGTTTGCAAATTAAAAAAGGCATTGTATGGACTGATACAAGAACCTAGAGTAAGGTATGCTTGGTTAGACAAGTATTTACTAAATCTTTGTTTCAGAAAAGGTAGTGCAGACACTAATTTATATTTGAGAACTAGTGAAGATGGAATCTTTTTTTTTTGAAGTTTTTGTAGATGACATTATTTTTGGAGGTAATGATGAAATGAGTAAGAAGTTCTTAGAGGAAATGAAAAGAGAATTTGAAATGTCTATGATTGGTGAAATGAGGTTCTTTCTTGTTCTGCAAATTACTCAAGACAAATATGGTATTTTCATCTCTCAAACCAAGTATCTTAAGGAATTGTTGAAATTTTTTGGAATGGAAAATTTTAAACC
Organism: Thuja plicata; assembly: GCA_018584345.1. NCBI lineage: Eukaryota > Viridiplantae > Streptophyta > Pinopsida > Cupressales > Cupressaceae > Thuja > Thuja plicata. Next base: position 365,337 of record MU227312.1, read on the forward strand.
TATGTGAACACCTATGATTACTAGTTGCAAGCTTACGATTACTGATGAATCTCAAAGTGTTATTCAAAAAAAGTTTAGATGCATGATTGGAGGATTACAATATCTAATGCACACTAGACCAGACATTGCTAATGTAGTTTGAATTGTTGCAAGGTTCCAAGAAGATCCTAAAGAGAATCATCTTTCTACAGTTAAAAGGATATTAAAATATCTGAAAGGAACACTAGAATATAGTTTATGGTATGAAAAGTCTAATAATTTTACTTTGCATGCTTATACTGATGTTGTTTGGGAAAGAAGTGTTGATAATAGAAAGAAAATAAGTGGGGCTTCATTTTTCCTTGGAAAGAGGTTGGTTTTATGGTTAAGTAAAAAGAAATATTGTATAGCTCAATCTACTATTGAATCAGAGTATGTTGCTGCTATTATAAATTGTACACAAATTGTTTGGATGAAGTACATGTTAAAGGACATTGGTATAACCTTTGAAAAGCCAGTGGTTATACATTGTGATAATACAAGCACAATGAACATGTCAAAGAATCCTGTTATGCATTCAAAGACCAAACACATTTCAATCAAATACCATTTCTTAAGATCCAAGGTTGCAAAAAAGAAAGTCAGATTACAGTACATCAGTACAAAGGAGAAAATGCCAGAAATATTCACAAAACCTTTGTCAAAATATTCCTTTGAGTATCTCAGAGGTATGCTTGGGGTGAGAACCCTCCTTGCGAGAACTAAATAATGCAGAAATGCATCAGTCCAGTAGCTATTAGAGCTATATAATTTTATGGACTTGATGCTTGGATGCACTCCTTAGGGGGAGTTATCGCAGAGCATATCAGAGCATATTTGGGTGATCAAGCACCTATTTTTTGTAGGCATGAAGATTTGAAAAAAGCTACACCTTGCAAAGGTAGAATGGATAGAGAAGGATAATCTAGCTATGACACCCTTTTCCATTGATGTCAAAGGGGGAGAGATACAAGTGGAAAATACCTACTATTTTAGGGGGAGCTATGAAGAAGATATTGAGAAGGTTGTATTAAGAAGATTACTTTATATTGATGGATTTTCACATATGTTGCCATTAATGAAAAAGGGGGAGATTTTTAGAAATTTTTCTATTAAAGGTGTTGACATTCTTGTTTTGTCATTGATCTCAACATATGTTTCAATTGAATACTTTAGAAGTTTCAGACAGACTATTTATCATTGGTACAGGTAAGTCTGACAGAAGTGTAGGGACACTATACGGTCCTTTAGAGCATGAAAGCACAAAGATGTATTAAGGAATGAGAAGAGATCTTATATCTAAGGTCGCTTGTCTTGATATTTATGTTTGCATAAGTTATAGATGTTTTGGTAAAGACTGGTTACAGAACTGTGATAGAGGATTATGACAGAGTTGGTCTCTGATTTTTTGGGATAAGCTATATGCGAGCATAGGTTGTGATATGTGAGCTTAAGGCATGGTAGAAGACATATTTAAGAATGTTATTTATAATTCTTGGGTCACTAGGTTTTTGGTGACGTCATCTGTTGCGTGTGATCTTGTGAAGATCTATTTGTGGTCGACTACAATGATGTTACTTGTTTAAATGATGGCGATCATGGATTACGAATCTTGGAGTGTAATTAATGATTTGTATTTGATGTTTAATTGTGTAAGGTACCATGTGTATATTTCAAGGGTCTATGCATTTGTTTGTGCATTGGGAGAGTGTTAATAGGCCGACCTAATTGCTTTTTGTAACTTGTATAAAGGAAAATTGTTTCTTGATGAGGAAATATGGAAGTATGATGTGGAAGCTATAGGATGTAGAGTAGAGATAGTGATTGTGATGAACTTCCTTGGAACTATTTATACAAAGAAATTTGCTATCAGACACTTCATTGACTATTGTATACTTCTGTATGTGTACTTTGGACAGTGAGTCCTTAAGATGGATTTAACCTTTTGATTTGGGCACTAAGCCACTTATTTATCTTGACTCCTAAGAGGGTGTGTCCTTTAATAGGGACTGTGTACTTTATGTAATATTCAACTCCTAACATGGCTAAAACTCTTAACATGGATACAATACTTTTAGTGCATTATTTGTGGGTGCTAATTTCCACCAGGGATTTTCCCTTAATAGGGTTTCCTTGACAATATTTTCTTGTGTTATGGTGTTTCTTTTGATGTGCTCAGATTTGCATTAAATAATTGCTTTATAAGTTTAAAGTTGAATTATTTTGCACATGACTAATTCACCCTCCCCTCTTAGTTGTGTTGGTGGACTATTATTGCTAGTTCATAGCCAACCATCTTAGTTCTACATCCTTTAAATCATTATTATTTTATAATATAACTACTCAAATGGAAGTTTCCAAATGTAAAATTAAAACAAAGACACATTAATGTAATGACAATAGATTCAAATATCATTCAAAATATCAAAGATAAGTATATGTCAAGTAAGCATAAATATTCACATATGATTACATATACATGTTCCATTTTCATTAGATTTTGTTAATGTTTGTAGCTTTAGTCGTATGATCATTTAGAATACATATAATATACTTTGATATTGATTAATAATAATATATTGTAGTTGTATATATATATATATATAATATTATATATATATTATTATTAAACATATATTATTCAAACTTATATTATTCTAATATATGATTGATTAATGAAACATTATAAAATTATAATGAATAGACATGTCCCATGAAGGGACATGTCTCTCCTAGCCTCTTTCCCAATATAAATGAAAGAGAGATTGTTGCATTTGAAACACATAGAATATATACAAATACTGCTATTACATTTGCAGAGATCCTAAAAATTAACATGGTATCAGAGCAGAAGATCTGCCTGTGCTTTGAAAATGAGGAACCTCCACAAAAAGATCTACGTTGAAGATTGAGAAAAACATTTGAAAATTGACGACAACATGGGTAGTGTGAAAGATTTTTGAATCGATGGTAGAAAGGGTAGTTTTTAGAGACATTCCTTTGCAATTTCCCCGACGTTGTTGTTGTGAGGCCTGTGATATTGACATTGGTGACCACATCTTTTGGTGGCCTATAGAAATGTGTTGAATAACCTTGGTCGGGTGTGTTAGAGGAAAGGCTTATTGGAAGAACCATAGCATGAATCATTTTTTAGAACTTGCAGATTCTTTTTTCTTTTGAAGATCGTGGTGAATTTTAGCAACTCAAATTATGCATTCAGTCTGCACTTTGTGCAAAGAGCCGCCATTGGAGGAGATAGAGATCAAGGGCATCCACGTCCAAGTCAGCTGGAAAATGAGTCGCCTTTCAAAACATGGTCCCATTTTGCATTGAAGGTGCTCCGTGCGAATTCACATCCCCTACATCGAATTTACAAGGGCATGTATAGATTGGGCCTGCGACAGCGATCTGTGTTACTTCTTCCAATTTTTTGGAAATTTTCATTCTAGTTCGTCTCCACACTTCATACATGGACTTCCCATGGGCGTCTATATTCTCATCAGTCGACATTGGAGGTATTTTTCTTGAATGAGTGTTGCGCTAATGTACCTACTTTGGCCACGAGTTTAGGCTCTATTCATCAGTTGTGAAGGCTCGTGATTGACCAGTAAATCCATCGAAGAGATCTGCAGGAACTCATAGAAAAATGTGACATCGATACACACCACACATCTACTAAAGACAAGATCGGTCTCATCAAAATGTAATGTTTGCCTGACACAAAAAATGAGGATATTTCTATTGTATACGTTGTGAGTATAGTTTGAACATAGATAGAAATGGAAGAATTCAAACATTATCACAAAAAAAAAAAATATAACATAAATTGACAGAGCCTTATGGTATTTTATGACTTTGGGAAGTCTACTGTAGACAAATACTCTTTATCGAGCCATGCTAATAATCAAACCTCTTTTCGATGCCATCCCTCAGAAGAAGAAACACTGAATCTATTATCCAGGATTCATAAGAATAATATCTTCCCATTTACTGCCACCATTTGAAAGAAAAGAGACAATTATAAATACGTAACATTAATGGAATTGTCATCTACACACTATAGTTGGGAAAGGTCTATTAGCGGAAATAATATTTGTAGAGATTATTCAGTATAATTTCAGGACTTTGATAACCGGTGGCACAAAGGGTGTGATATTATTTGTATATTGTCACTACTAAATATTACTCGATTGAGTGTGAAGATGACAATATATTAAGCGAAGCCAACATCTGAAATTACAATATTTTGGAACTTCAACACTTTCCTTGTTCAAAGCTTATAAGCTAATTATTGTACTCGTATTGCTACATATTGACTACTGTGGATAGGCCAAACTAGAGATGGTCACCTACTGTGAGGATTAATAACAAGATGATGCAATGAAAGAGAAAACTCTCACGCTACATATTAATACCGAGTCAAATCTACATCCGCTGGAATGATTATCCTTGTTGAGGATTAGATTTGGATCCATATAAGAAATAGTCGTGGGTGGAATTGAATGACGAGGACTTTATGTTCACCTTTGTGTGCAGGCGAGTGTACGATGTGGGGTGGTGGATGAGCTCGCAGTGATTGTAAGCTTCTTGTTGAGGGTGAGATGCCTCGTATGCACACTCTATATTAGATGCAGTGAGATGGGGTGAATTGTGCATTGTTTTGGAGCCCTTGCATCAGAAATGCTTTGTCTGTATGTGATGATAATAGATTGGGTCGCATTCAAATAAATTACGAACTAGTCATCTCCATCGCTGACTGAGGATAGGAGAAATCAATTATGGATTGAATGGGATGTGACATGGAGGTCTGAGATATGGATGTCTTCACTGCGTAGTTGTCAACTTCTGATTGCATTCACTATGTGAAGTCATCTGTATTATGGATGGGTTCATTATTGCAGATTACAAATGAACCCTCTTTGATCATGTTGTGAGTGATCAACATCGCCGTACTCCCATGTAAGGAAGGAAGGACTTGATAATTTATGCCATGAGAATGAGTTAGTGGCTGAAGACGGTTCTTTGAAGAGGAGGATCAGATTTAGAGGGAGTTTGACATCCCATCGGAGGCAACTATTGAAAGAAGATGTTAGAAGGTTGACGCATGTACTTGAAGCTTCAAAAGAGAGCCACATTAATCATGAATTTCTAGTGTTGCAAATTCTCAAGATAAATCCATAGTTTATTACATTCACTCATGTTACTATGGAATCAAACAACTACATTTGTGTATGGTAAATCACTCTTGCAAACAATGTTGTGATCATTGAACAAATAAATCATGTGCCAGATGATGAGTTTCTCTTGGAGGAAGATATCTTCCATAATTGGAGTATGTGAATATAGTATGCTTTTGTGACAGAGGGAGAAGCTAGAGAATCTGCATCAGCTGACATTTGAGGAACTTGATTCAAAGGGAGTAGACCATGGAGATTTGGTTTCTCTAGTATTCAGACGAGGTACATTATCACTGAAGATTGGATGATAGATATTCTCATCAAGCCTCTTGCCAAAGTAAAGTTTGTGCATTTTTTGAACAAGCTTGGAGTTGTGGAGAACAAAGCCCTTGTTGAGAGGGAGTATCAACATGAGCAATTTCTTGATATGTACTTTACTGCATTCTTCTCTTTGAGAGAGAAGTCTAAGGTGAAAACCCTTGGTTTGACCCTCTAAGATGAGTCAAGGTGGATGTCATGTGTGTGACTCTATGACTTATGGGCCCTCCTGTGAACATTGAAGAAAGGTGATGACTTTTCGACAATGAACACTTGTATTTAATTGATGTTGTGAGGTGACGACTTTGCAACATCTCCATCATGATGGATATCATGTGACTTGATATC
>MU227312.1:372007-384006 GCA_018584345.1 Thuja plicata
CTTGTGAGTTGATATTTGGAGACCATTGCTTTGAGTACTTGGTGAGTATCATGGACTTGATACTTGAAGACCATTACTTGTTATATCAGTAAAATGATATAAATTTTAAATGATTATTTATACTCACATATTGCATTAACATAATATATTTATCCTCCCTAGCTAAGAGGGAGTGTTAATGTTATAGCTTCGGTCAGATCAATAATGAACATACTAAGTTGATATAATAATATTATATTGTTAATATAATAAATATTATAATGTATTGAGTATTCAATGTTTTATGTAATAGTCATGTGAATCATTGTAACTAATATAAGATAAAGGTATGAGTAACACATAATAATAAATGTGTTACGATACTTGGTAAGTATCGTAACCCATATATTATTATGTGTTTCGTACTGCAGATTATATATATGTGCCACAATAACTATAATATGAAACATTTCGAGTGAGACATGTCTTTACTACGTAGAGGCATGTCTATACATGAGCCATGATCTCTTATTTAGATAAAGTTTATATCTACACTTGAAGACATATCACGAGTTATGTGATATGTGATTTTAAAGTATCTATATGAATCTTATTAGGATCTTTCTAAACTTAGTAAATTTAGTATCCATATGGCAGATATCATGAGACGTAATGCCATTGCACATACCATGGATATTTATGAGCTATGGTGAACATCACATGATTTGATATTCCTCCATATACCATATCTCCTGATATCATAGTGAGGTGATATCTCCTCTCTTTTAAAATTAATGGATTTATTACCTTGATGGATTTTATCATCTCTAGCTAAGAGGGAGTGTTGATGTTTTGTGGAATTATGGCGAGAGTCAAGAGAGGCCACTACACATTATGTTTGATCATCCTCCCTAGCTAAGAGGGAGTGTTAATGTTTGTAGCTTCAGTCGTATGATCATTTAGAATACATATAATATATACTTAGATATTGATTAATAATAATATATTGTTGTTGAATATATATATGTTATATACATTATATTATATATATTATTATTAAACATATATTATGCAAAATTATATTATTCTAATATATGATTGATTAATGAAACATTATAAAATTATAATGAATAGGCATTTCCCATGAAGGGACATGTCTCTCCTAGCCTCTTTCCCAATATAAATGAAAGAGAGATTGTTGCATTTGAAACACACAGAATATATACAAACAGTGCTATTACATTTGCAGATATCCTAAAACTTAACAGATTTGAATAAACATTTCAAGAAATAATTACCCATCCATACACTTATAAAGTGTTTTTCTACGAGCATTACATTTCACTATAAATAATTACAAAATATTTTTACATATCTACTTTATTCAAATAATTAGACTAATATACAATCAACTTTAAACAAGGAGAACAACATGCAAGTGCTTTCCCTCCAACCATGTGAACTTAATCTTTCTTTTCCCTTCTCCCAAACTATAAATTACCCTTCCCTAAAATAATGGTGGTAGATAATGACAATTTTAGAATATTGGAACCATTATAGCACCATCTATTTTGAGTACATGTTCTAGAATGCATGTAGTTAGTCAACTAAATTCTAGAAACCATCCATATCTACTTCACCACTCTAGTAATAGTAAACTAACGACACATATAAACCTAGAGAAAAACTAAATACCTTATAAGATCTAAAAGATCAAAATATACATATTACATCAAAGACCGGTTCTATAAGATTCACCTTGCCAATGAGCTCCAAACCCATAGTTATGGATGAAATTAATTAGTATTGGATCATTAATTATAATATTATTCCAAATAATTTAGCATTTATCTAAAAAATAATCAAATACAAATCCCACTTTTAGAATCTATAGATCAAATATATGTTGACTAAGTACTTTATAAAATATTATGAACCTATGATTAAAAATATGTTGCCACTAAGTCCTCTAACCTAGGATTAAAAAACGCTCTAAGAATGATAATTTAAAATAAAAATCTCAATCAACATATTTTAAAATAAATTTCAGTTGGGTAAGTGCACCAAGATGGTAAACTTGAATCTAGTAGTACTCTGAATCTAGTTTCAAAACTACTAAAGTTTTTTAAAAATATATAAGATTAAGAGGGTCAAATCCATTGAGCACGAAAAAATTGTTCCTAATTTTTTCAAAAAAATATAGCATAGTCTCTAACATGCGCATCAAAATATATATAGTTAGATTTAATATTTTGAAAAACCCTTAAGTAGAATGAGAAGTGAGAGTGAGAGCTATAAGTTTTGTATTTTTTTTGTAATTTTCTATTGTGTTTTTTTAAATGATTTTGAATTTTTTCTTCATGGGGGAAAGTGTCACCCACTATTGTAGGATCACTTATATGAATCTAACATAACTAAAATATACAAAATTTTAATAACATACTATCAAAAATAGGAGCTATAAATTAAAATAAATAAATAATAATAATAAAAAATTTTTTATTTTTTTTTTAATCTAGAAACACATAGAGACCCCAAGATTAGGTAAAGTAAATTGGTCGTGAATGAGCTTAAATAGAAAACCACCATTCTATTCAATTCCTTTCAATAATGCGACATTAAAATAAAATAGAGCAATTGTAATTATGTACTCTGAAAAATCTCATAGGAAAAATAAATTGCAAAAGAGAGGTGTTGGGAAGTTCATTAAATGTGTATTTATGTTTATGGTACTAAACAAAGAGACAACTTCCCTCTACTCTCAACAAGAATGACACACATGATACAATCATACGACTCTTAAAAAAATAAAATATATAAAACTTTAATAGCATACTCACAAGAATAGAACTTATAAAAACAAAAACATATTCATTTTTATCTAGAAACATATACAAACCTTGAGATTAATTGACACCACTGATATATTCAATTCCTTGCAAATAATACAACATTAAAATACAATAGAATCAGTAGAAATAAAATTTCAAGGGGAGGTGTTGAAGTACATATTGAATGTGTATCTATGTATAAGTCAAGGAAAAAAAAATCATAATTGAGAATGTTGGTGGGTTGTTAGAGTTTGTCGAGTGGATGTGAAACGAGGAGGAAGTGGAGGACGATGATTTCAATGCAGAATGACGGTCGGTGTCGGGTGATTGTTTGATGAGATAACCAGTCGACGAGATTTTACAGTCATTGTAGGGTTATTGTTTTATTTCCTTCAGCATTGCAGCCACATCTTTCATGGTGGATCGCTCCTCTAGATTAGAATTGACGCAGAGAAAGGCCATGCGAAGAGCCTATAACGTTTCTTGAATTTGTGTGTTTGGTCGACATTGGAGTCGTGGATCCACCACTTCGACCAGTTCCTTGTCTTTGTTTTACAGGGCTTGTATACGTCGCTCTTCTTTGATATCTGCATGGTGTAGCCATCTTTTGTACATTACTAGATACATTACATTCTACGATCTATTATTAGTTTTTGTTTATCTATTTTTAACAATTGTAACATGACATCATATTAAAAGATAAGAAAATGTGTTGCTTTGCAAACATGAATTACAAGTTTAAGAGGATGATTATAGTTGGTTAAAAATATTGAGTTCAGAATTCAACTTTAAACTTCAAAGAAATATCTAATGTAAAATTTTAATTAGTGATTTTTGGTCTTTTATAGTTTGTTTCGAATGAGGAAGTGGTTTCTAGTGCGGTTAGAAGCTAAAATTTTTAAGTTAGTTTTATGGTTGAATTTTGAAAACCACATTCAAATTCCAAATAGATATCTAATGTGGAATTCTAGGTTATGATTCTTTGTTTTTCGTGGTTGATTCGTAATGTAGAGGTGGTTTCTTATGTGGTTGCTTGAAATGAGCTTAAGTTAGTCTCATTATTGTGCTTTCAAGAACTTGTATTGGTCTCATGTTGATGGTCCTATGAATAGAATATTTGTAAACTATTAAATATATAAAGGAACACAAATTTCAACAAAGAAGGATAACTATACTATGAGGATTTGAAGCTTATTGACTGGTTTACCCACTTAAAATTTAAAAATAAATAAAGAGGATATATACCCTTGGTGTGGTTACTAGTGTGTTTTTTCAAAAGAAGCTAAATTTAATCTTAAGGTTGTACTCGCAAGAATTTATAACGATAGTACAAGTGGTTGAGCTTAATTGGTTAAAATATTGAGTTTTCATTGTGGAGACTCAAGTTGAATTCCTCATAAGAATATCTAAAGTGAAATTGCAATTTATGACTTCTAATCGTCCATAATTGACTTCTAATATTAATGTTGGTATGAACAAATTTATAATGAATTTTTTTTTCATTAACCTTATATTGATGCTCATATACATTAAGTATTTGTAATCCGTCAATAATATAAGAAAATACATGAATTAAAATTAAATATTTCTACCATAAAGATTTAAAAGCTTACCGACTGGTTTACAGAATTAAAACAAACAACATATGTTTCATTAATCTTATGATTTTCATTTTAGTGAGTGTGCTAGGAAACGTTGTCCAAACAACATACAGAGTTTAAGCTTGCATCACCATTTTTTTTTTTTGAAAACTCATACCAGCTACAATGAATCTGAACTAAAAAAAATTGATTAACTTCATATACTATGAAAACTCATCTAAAAAATCGTGGTTGTACTAATAATTCATATACTGCAGAAAAGAAAACTCATGCCAACCTAGATTAATTTGAACAAACTAATCAGATAACTTGATATACTGTAAAGGAAAACACCATTTTTGCATGAAGAAAGCTCCATTTCTGTAAATTCTGTAACAATTGCCTGGAGCGATGTAGCCATATGAACCAGCATCGGTAGTAGAAGAGCGAGTAAAATCAGAAGAGTCGACAAGCTTGGCGAGGTCAAAATCTGCAAGATAAGGCTCGAATTGGGTGCCCAGTGATATGTTGTTGGCCTTTACGTCGCAATGAAGAATGGGCAGTCGACAATCATGATGCAGCTATGCCAACCTCTCAGCAGCCCCGAAAACAATCTTGTACCTAATCTCCCAATCCCCAACATACTTCTCTTCTCATGCATAAGCCCACCCAGACTACCATTGGGCATGTAATCATATATGTGTAAGTACTGTATTTTCGACAACATATGCTACATAAGTAAAATATAAAAGACAAATAAGTTGGTCAATTTAGTAAAATGTTGAATCTATATATCGACAAGTCAAAATAATTTTTCCATTTAATTTCATGTAAAAGTACAAGGTTCGACCTACTTGTCGAACAAAATAATCAAATACATGAGTTTATAACAAGGAACTGTCGAACACACCATCAATATATCAACATGATAAATTACATTAAGGTTAATAATAATTTTGACCAAAAGTAAAAAATAATAGCTAGCAAAACTGGTAATAGATTTCGACAACCTTGTCGAAACACATCAATTTACACCAATAATTGAATAGATCAAATAAGATACTTTGATTCACATCTCACATAAGGAATAGTACAAGAGCTTTCAACAAGGCTAACAAGAGAATGTACACATTTTGACATAGACTACAGGGTCGAACACATAGAATAATTACTGTGCAAATAAGGTGACCATTCCGATAGAAACTCCAAACACGTATTTAACACAAAAACATCAAGGGCAAGAATATTGTAGGAGTGTATTTCCACCCTACCATGAAGTAGTTGCGCTTCCCCGTAATCTTTCCTAACACAAAAGATACCTAGCCCAGCTTGAAATAGCCTAACAATGTAAAATCTGATAGAAGTAATGGAAAATGTGCATATTAACATACATACTTTAAATGCTTATAAATGGTATCCTGACGCTCAAGCATACCCATGCATTAGCAAACAACAACCTTTCCTCATCAATTTAAATATTTCTAAGTTCTCAATTTCATCTCTCATAGAATAATCAAGAGTTATAAGCATGCTTTTAATTTTACGATAGAGAACTACCGAAATTCACAAAGCACCATAATGCTTATGTCCTTGAACTATACATATACAAATTCAAAGGAATCCAAAACATTTCCTGAATAGAAACATTCATTTCTTAACAAAGATAAGTCAATCAAATAGAGTTCGTGGAATGCAATTGCATATCCACAAAAGCACTAATAGTCATGCAAAAGCTATTCAAAAATTATCATTTGATGTTTAGACAAACAACATGAGCTCACACATCTGCATAGGTTTTTTCTTTCTAAGAAATGCAATCTTACATTGAACACAAAAACCAAGATCCTTCGATTATCATTATAGAATAAAATAATCAATTGATTCTAACACCATAAATCAATGTATCAACACACACAAAAATAAAAATAAAAAAAATCCATACAAATCATAATGTACCACTATTTGTCGATAGGTCAATATGCAATGATTTGCATAACCAACATGGTATCCATAACAAGATCTACTAAGAAAATGTAAACCTTACTATTTATGCTATAACCAAAATGGTCATTCTTTTTTACATTATTCATTTCATAGTACTTTCAGCACTACCTATGTTTTACTCCACACCACTGGATTGATCATTAAGGAAGTGTTATGAGACTAATTCGTGCTCTTAACATACTAGTAGACAAATCTATTGTGGTACATATCTATAAGGTAACAATGGACAATCATTACTTGATCACATTATTCCAATACAGGAAGGTTACATAACATTACCGTATGGAAATTTGATAATATCAAATGCACATCCAAACCGTATTGACAAGTTATTCCCAAGTGAATCGTAGTTTGATAACAAGACTCATTTTTTGAATGCAAGCATAATTAAGGCAGATGAATTCTTAAAAGATGTTGACTATAGTTTCAGGTTAGCTGTTCTTTTTCAAAAGAAAAAGGAAATTTTTTTGGATGGCTCGATCAATGCTTAAGATAGCATAAACAATAAAATGTTATGTTTAGAAGAAACAAATATTTGCATCCAATCTTTCAAATCATGTGGAGTTTACGTGTACTACGCATATCCAAATGACATATGCAAGAAAATCTTTATCCATTGATTATGTTGAAAAGCAAGAAAATCAAGAAAATCCATTGATTATGTTGAAAAAGAAAATCTTATATTATAAATGCAATATTATTCTCATGTTAATCGCATTTCTTCTCATTTTAAAATAATTAATATTATTTTTACATTTATCAAATAAGTGTATATGTAAGTAAACTACTGAAAATTAAGGTAGGTCGTGACAATATGAGAATGCTTATTACCAGCCTGACATTACTTGAGGTTTGTATACATGGAACATGAAGTCCAGTTCCAATCTAGTTTTAGGCATTATTATCTCCATGTAGAGATTCCCTTATTAATTTTGTGAAGGCAAAGGAAAGACCTCTACATTTGAGGCATGATGTAATGAGAAGCTGAATGAATAATAGATTCATTTATGTTTGTATAAAATCATTATGATTTTATTGTCTCTCTAGTTTTCTATTTTTTCTTAATGTTTTAACAACATGTGTTTAGTTAATGCATCTATTTCAGATTTTATAGTTGTATCAGAGTAGGTCAATCAAGGCAAGTGGTGAAGCTATAGTCAAGTGCAGGTTTAGGTAAATTATGTATGTGTTAAAAATTTACTTTTTTTTTCAATGGGGAAATTGGTATTAAGGTAAAAAAGAAAGTGTAAATCTAATTTGTAAGAAGGATATTTTGAAAGATGAGTTGGCAAAATTTAAAAAGTGTAATTCAAATTTAATATATAATTTTAAAAAAAAATGGAAAAGAAAGGTGCTAATATTTGTTTGAAATTGAGAATCTTCATAAAGAATTGGAGAAAGTTAAAAAGGAGAATTTTGAATTTAAAGAAATTTCTAAATTGTAATATGGAGTCAAGAAGAGAATGTAGATTTGGATACAAGAAGTTAAACATGTACCTCTGATTAGTTGTGATGTAATGAAATAAGTGGATAAAGAGGTTTGACCTTGATTTGATCATGTGAGTATATGTTATCTGGTTGCAATGTTTAATCAATCCATTCATATTGTAAACTTATTCATAGTTTCATGGTAGCCTAACTATATTAGTCATGTATGTTATGTGTTGCTAGTAGCAATGACGGGGAACCTTAGATGACCTTTCTATCTGATTAATATTTTATATTCATGATTCACATTTAATGTAATGTATCATTTATGAGTTAATGTTATATGCAATTGTAATTTTAATGTTAGTTGTATTCTTTGTTTAAAAACAAATCTTCCTTTTTACTTGGTTGTTGAGTTGTCCTCTCGAGTTCCGTGACGGGGGTGTTACACAATCCTAAAAGAAGAAGGAACAAAAATGGGAGCTAAGGGAAAGAGAAGTTATTGTCATAGTTTTTCCAAGGTTTGTATCCATTCCTCCATGTGGTTCACAAAAATGGGCTTAATTTTTTTTATTAGAGTTATTACTATACAAACCATTTCGTGACATAGAGAGGGATATTGGTTAGGACACTGACTCCAAAATAGCAAAGTGGGACTCATTCAATTATAATGCTTGGCATGTGCAAATAGAAATAATTATATAATAACATGAAAATAATAATGATTCTAAAATGTGAAGAAGATGAAGGTATTGCGAGAAATACCATAGAACATGAATGAGAAATTATATCTAGGATTCATAATGGTAATAATATGAAAGTTTCAGAAATAGATATGTTGGGAAGAAGAGACATTGATAGAAATATCAATTGGTCTAATGAATATCATGGTGAACAGTATATAATGGGACCAGTCAATTTCATAAGAAATATGAAGAATCATGGATGAGTCATTTATGATGATATTCCATAATGCATCAACTACACAACCCTCAAGAATAAACAACAAAATGAAATGAACATAATTATGACACACTACCAAATCAATTAAAATAAAGGGCATTTTTTCATGATAATTCAGAGAACAACAGGAACAAGAATGTCATATATGATTGGTGTCATTCATGAAGCCCTTAAAAATGCAATAATGACATGTCCTTTTCCCCTTCTTTTGTTGGCGCCGATAGGATTTGTGGCATTCAATATTGGAGCTTTTACAATTCATTCAAAACTAAGAATCCCAATAAAAGATTTTTCTCAGCTACAAGGAGCACATCTTACAAGTTTCCAAGAAGAAATGACGCATATCAAATACATTTTGATTGATGAAATGAGCTTTATTAGCTAGAACATAGTGGAAAACATAGATTCTTGACTAAGGTAAGCATATCCTCATAGTTCAAACATAATATTTTTACATATATTTTCTCTTTTATTAGTACCAAATACCATTTTATGTCATTTTAAATTCAATATGCAAGTATTGCATACAATAGAATTACTGTACATCATTGTAATGTTTATTTTTTATTATCTTTTAGGTATATAGATGATTTTTGTTGGAGACTTGGGTCAATTGCCTCTAGTGAATGATAGGCCAATGTATGATAGAAAAAGACAAGCAAATTTATTGTGGGAAGAATTGAAAATTGTGGTTACTTTAGATAAAATATTCAGCCAAGATGGGGAAAACATCAAACAACAAAGATTTCATCATTTTCTAAAAAATCTTAGAGATGCAAACCTAAAAATTGATGACTGTAAATTGTTTATGATGAGAAATCCTATCAATTTAAATGCTGCAACAAATGATGCGTTTCACAAATACGTCCATTTGTTGCAACAAAAGTAGGACTATATTAATGACTATATTTTTGAAGAAATATATTATTAGTTAAATGTCTATTTGTAGCTCTTCTTAAAAATTTAAATATATTATTTTTCCTTACTAAATGATATTAATTTAGAATTTTAGGTTTTCACTATTTAAGTTTAAATTTAATCTCCGAAATCATATATACTGACATTGATTAGATAATTTTTTAATGTTGAGAAAATATTTGAAACTATTGATCTATCAGAAAATGAATTTGAAATTGTTGATGCAAGCCCAGACACCTCTATCAATTCAAATGGTTTTTTTTCTGAAACATCAATTGAGAAGTGCGTAAGATCTGTTTTAGAGTGTTGCAATTTTTTTTTCAAGATATTGATAACACTGCGTTATCCATTGATTATGTTGAAAAACATGAAAAACTGAAAAATGAAAGATGTTGCAAACAAGGTTAAGGAGACATATATAAAAGTGGCTTCTTTTCCAAGTTTTATGGAAGAAGTATATCGTGAGCACTATGAAAATAAAGGTCATAATACCATTCTAATAAGTGAAAAACATGTAATGTATTTACACCATTACAATGAACTGTTCTTCATGTAGTTTTGACATTCTCAATTCAGAACATGATAATATGTGTTATATGAACCGTTTAAAAACTTTTATATTTTATTGTAGGTTATGTTGTTTGGTCTTCAAATTTGTGTTATGGTTTATTATTTATAAATTAATGAATTGGGACCTTTTCCAACTTTTGAATCAAAACCATATGTTTTGTTAATATGAAGTATCATATATGTGGTTTTAGTTTATGTGGCTTGATTTGAAAACCTTTGTTATGCTTTATGTTGAATATTGTAATATGTATTGATGTTTTTGATAGAAAAAGCAGCAAGAGGGTGCTGGCCTGTGGAACAGGGGACTAGAAGCACAATAATAGCATATTAATGGCACTAGCTGAAGCTAAAAGCAGATTAAAAGGTTATCACAGACATTAAAATTCTGCCTCTATCAAAAATAAAAGTATCAGTAATATGTATTGATGTTACTAGAATTGGTTGTTGATGTTTTTTCAAAAATTAGAAATTTTTTAATAATATGTTCTCAGACATACTCAATAATTATAGATTTAATTTTTCTTATTTATAATAGGTTTTCTATTTTTGTTCAAAAAATTGTTTTAAAACATTAAAGAAAATATCGTATGATATTTTTTGATAAATGGAAATGTTTGGAAAATATTTCGTATTTTACGGAAAATCTTATCAAATGAGGTGGCATTGCCTACTTTAATAAGTCATGGGTATAATTCAATATAATTGAATTATGAAAAAAAAATTAATGGCTTCATACCTTTTCTCACTTATTGAAATAAAAAAACATATATTTTGTTAGTACAAATTATCATATAATAGGTTTACAATTTATGGCAATAAATATATTGTACAAATGCATGTGTTTATATCAAGATGTGTTTCTATTTGAAAATGTAGAATTTTTTAAAAAGAAAATACTGCAATCATATTTATTATATGTCTTACATACATTGCAACTGCTACTAGTTTATATATATTTATTTTCATTATATATATATATATATATATATATATATATATATCCTTCTAGAAGCACCTATCTTCAATCTTATTCACCTTAAAGTATATTAGGCACCTTGAAGAAAATATTTATCCACAAATTTTATAATACAAAAACAATCAATAAAAATACATTTAATTGTTAATTTATATTTTAACAATAGACTGTAACCACCTAATTTCGGTCTGTCACAACTGTAGACCCTATTTGCCCTAAGTGTGATCATACCCTCGAGTTATGTCCAAACGACCCTGTTACTTCTTGGCATAATTCTTTTAATCAATTTAATGTCCTAGGTGATTTTTATCACTGATCTATATTATCTATTGTAGCCATACAATTCAAATCAATATCGACCAATCAGATCAAATCAAAAATCAAACATGGCTATAGTATTTAATTATGAAGGAATTAAATAAATCCCTATATCAAGTATCACTTGCTTTCAACCCCTTCCCCTAGCCTATTAATTTAATTAAAATGGCTATAGTCCCTTAATTATTAAAAACCAATTTAATTGTTTTAGTAATTAACTCCTATATTTCTAAATGAATTAAATAAGTTTATTTCATTTATGAATATTCCCCTAAAGGCCACCGTTACGCGTAAAGGCCGGAATGCTTCAGGTCCAAAGATGCCACCAGCCTCTGGTGCTGTTGTGTCGTCTTCGGATGCGCCCGTGGGGCATTCTCCATCCATTGATGTGCCTCCCATGGCGCCCATTGTTTCAAACCCTGCTTCACAGGG
>MU227312.1:384106-411357 GCA_018584345.1 Thuja plicata
TTCATCATTTAGCTTGTTTCATTTCAAATCCTTCATGCTAGGTTGTATTGGTCACTGATTCACCAACATATTCTGAGGGCTGATATGTTGTTGGTCATACTCCTCCTAGGTTAGAAGGCAATAGATCAATTTTAGCGGGTTTCCCATGCTTTTCATGTTTTTCACTAACGCCATGTTGCTAATATAATGATTTATAATTGAAGTGTTTGTGTTGATCTAACAGGTACCCAAATACACACACACAAGTACCATTTCATGTAAAGAATAACCATATATATATATATATATCCTCCTAGAAACACCTATCTTCAATCATATTCACCTTAAAGTATACTAGACGGCTTAAAAAAAATATTTATCCACAAATTTTATAATACAAAAAAAATCAATAAAAATACATTTAATTGTTAATTTATATTTTAACAATCGTACCATTTCATGTAAAGAATAATCGTAACTAAATTTATTCTCAGATCTGTCTGAAAGCTACTTTTCCTAGCGTAAGACAACGAAATATAATCTAGTAAATGCTAAAATGACCAAACTCAACCATATCCAAAGTCCGTGAAAAAGAGAGACGCGTTACAAATATAATTTAAGTGGACGTGAAGAACAATCAAACCTGGAGTCAAGAGATTCTTCTTCATCTACTACATCCCACCACGCTGCTGCGGTTGGATCGGTTTAGACGGCTTTAACAGCTTTATTCTTGCAATGGCAGTCAGGGGCTTTATGACCAGGCTGATTATAGATATAGAAAATGATTTGTTTAGATTACGGTCGAGGGCTGGAACGCTTACGTAAGAAGTGATTTTTAGGGGCATAAGACTTGCGGCGAGGAAAAGAGCGAGGTTGAAACCGAAGTTTCTGGTGTTTCTTATGGCGTTTATTGACCTTACGCTGGGATTTAGTAAATGGATTACAGCCATAGGTATCAAGGAAACTGGGTGCAAGTCGCTGTGCTTCATGCTTGGTGAACTTTTGTTGATACTTGCAGGCATCAATAAAAGTCAAGATTTGGTCCTTAGAAAACTGGATCAGGTCAGAAATAGGACATTCCTGTATGGTCAAAGATCTTAGATCAAGATAAGACATTACCTTATCATGAATATTATAAGGCAATCCTTCTAGATACTTGGTTTTGGCCATATTGATTTGATCATCATTATTCAGCTGATATAACAATTTCTTGAAATTGTTAGAATAAGCATAAAAATATTTTAAATCAGAGCACTTCATCTGAAGAATATCCTTGATAATTCTGTCACTCTTGTTGTTTAATTCTGGACAGAATTCATTTACTATTTCATTCATCAAACAGTTGATAGGGACTAGTTGAATCTGTTGTTGCACTGTTTGGCCAGTTTGAGGATCTATCATAGCTTGTGTAACAAACTTCTGATATATAGTAGCATTTTTTGCTTGGATAGATTTATTGTTCCACCAGGCATGTACTATTCCCCATAAGTAATTGACTGCAAATTTACAGGTATTTTCATCATTTGTCCCTGACAATGTTCCTATGATCAAGAAAGTATTGATCCAACTTTCTATCTTCTGTTTGGGATCTGTATCATTGTCAATATCTAAATACCAAGGCTGAATATTGCAGCTTGTCCTCATCATCATGAAATGTTCTTTCTTAGAATGCTTCTCTGGTGCTTGTAAAGAAGTGGGTAGTACTAATGCTGTCTGGGAAGACTGTTTCTCTTGGGTGACTAACCAATCTAGTGAAGTGGATAGATCTTGTAATGAATAATCCATATTGGCCAATCTATTAACTAGAGTATCATAATTTTGACTGTTATGCTCTACATGTGCAACTGCTATTTGTACATTATCTCCAGTTTGGTGGAGATTATTCAGTATTTGCTCAGATTGCAACCTAACTTTGCTCAACGAGTCCTTGATATCTATTATCCCATTGCGATTTTCAACTACAATGTTACCTATCTTCTGTACATTTGTATTTGTTAATGCTAAAGAATGTTTAACTGAAACTATATCTGTACAAAGATCATCTATGTTCTGCTACAGATGATCACAAAATTTTGAAACATAATTCCTCTGTTTGTATTCATCAGAGGGTTCTTTCTGTTCAGTACTCTTAGGCTGAAATGCATACTGAAACATTGATATTGTGCCATGTTCATTTTTGAACTGTCCTTTCATAGGTGGCCATCTGCCATCTTTATAGTATGTAGCTTCTTGTTCCTTATACCACTGTAAAGTTTCTGCTCTAGGCAGTGTGTTGATCATATTGGTGAAAGGATGATCAACCCTAGCTTTTTCTTTACCCTTTGTAGATCTAGGTTTGGCTTGTACTGGTTCAGAGAAATGAGGACCAGTATTCAAGGGTGTTTCATCTTCAACTTCTACAAAAAGTTGAGCTTTTTTTTCGGCTAGATGTGCTTCCAGTAGAACTGAAAGAGGAACGGGCACTACTATACTGAGTACATGGTGATAGAAAGGGGTTTGTTGTCCTTAAAGACAAGGATCTTGGAAAAATATCTATCTGATTATTAGACACCTGATGTACATTCTTGGTGGCTGCTAATAATCTAGGAGCAACATTTTTCATCCAGTCTAATCTCCATCCTGCAGGGATATCTATGGTATTTACATGTCCCTTTTGTAACTGAACTTCTCCGTTCAATGTTCTTGCATAGGGCAAATTATCTAATATTGCAGGGTTGTTTGTATTGGTCAAGCTATACAAGACCTGGATCTGGACTGAGGCATATTTAAAGGCACCGAACATTTTCATACCATATAAAGAACTAAAAATTCCCCAACAGTTTAAGGAACCATATTTGACTTCAGGGCTAGACTTATCCCTGGTAGCAACTGTGAGGTTAGGATAATATGTAAAACATACAAATTTTTTTGTCATTCGAGACAAACTTGATAACTGGCAAGCATGGTTATACTCTACTTGTCTTCTGTCACAAAGAGCTAAATAACATACAGGTTGTATGTTTTCTGGAACCAATGATCCTATATTAACTTGGATAGCACCAAAATGGATAAAGTTCATATCCTATCTGCTTCTAATATATTCTATCTCTTCAGAGGGGAAGATAGACAACATTTTGGTCTAAAAGGTTTGTTCAGGATCATATTCTAAGGTTAGCTCTACTATTCTCATTCTGGGAATAACTATTGGCTTGAATGTGGTTTTAGATAAAAAATTCTTCAACATACTAGGACTATAAGTACTTTTTTTATATACACTATTAGGCTTCAACTTAGGAGCTTTAAAGGTACTTACTTGTCTAGATAGAGTCTTTTCATCAGTCTGTATATCTGGAATATCATCATCAACAGCAAAATCTCCGCTGGTCGGCCTTACTTCAGGAGCTTCAAAGAATCCTTCCATGTATGCTTCATTGATTCTTTCGACACCATCTTGTGGAGCAGATCTGTGGAAAGCCATTTTATTTTGCAAATGAGATATGGGTTCAACTAAGACACTTATAGGGGTTTACAGGAGAGATACAGAAAACTGATTTAAACAAATAATATAAGAGGTTTGATAAATTCTCAATCCTAACACCGAAGTGCAACCCTACGGAGACGAACTCTTTGCGCTCAGTTTTAATATCTCAATTTGTGACTAGAAATGGACAATATCTGACTCTCAGATGTGATCAAAGATTATAAGCATAAGGATATTATCTTGGTTCATGGCTTTGATACCATTCTTTTTAAGACAATAGTCTATACTTTTAGAGAACCAGCGACGGAGGCTGTTGGCGAATGGATACGGCTTCTGTCTATTAATGGTAGAAAAACATATACAAAGCAATACAGACACAGACAAAGATTATAACAATAAGACTTACTAGAAGCTATTTGTAGGACTCAGCTTCACTAGACATATTCAAGGTCTGATTTCTGATTCTCTTTAAAAGAGAAGAGCATACTCTCTACTTGAATTCCTAAGACTTCCTAAGAACTCTAAAATTTAATGACTCAATGCCCCCATGCTTCCGCAAAGGGCTTATTTATAATACCTTAGCAAGTAAACTTTTACCGGGAACCGGATGACTGGGTTAAGCGATATGTCCAAAGACAGTGACGGCTTGTACAAAGATTCCTTTTTAAAGTTATCCAGAGCAACTTGAAGATGAGTTGTCTATAGGTGATGGTAGTGGAGGTGTCAATTCACCATGATCAAAAATTTGTTCCCATGTGAGTGGTCTCCACTTGCATAATAAAGTAAACCGATGGCGAATATTCCAGTCATGTTGATTGTCATCATATAGTAAGTGGGGTGAAAAGTAAGATTCCCACTCAAGTCCGAGTTTGGTGATGACTTTGACACATACTTCAAGGCTCAGATGATGATCAGGATTTATCTTATTGGGACCCTCATATCTGAAGAAATCAAGTAAATGGCCATTGTGATGAGCAGACGTAACATTGCACTTGACATGATATGTGAGAAAGGGTCTTCAGATAAGATCAAGGAAAAGTAAATATTGATGATCTGTATCTAGCCTTAAAATAGTAAAACTGGTGCTGTCTTCAAAGTTGTTGAGAGAGACAGGAGGTGTAATGCAGCCAAGGTTAGTCTGGGTCTCTGTTGCATATCTGGCATATCCACAAAACTTTTCATTGATTCCTGACTGTAAGCAGTTTCTCTGAGCTATGTGATGAAGGCTTTTGAAAAATACTTTGAATTCCTTATTGATGTGGAATCTAGGATGTGGAGGTTCTGCATTAATCATGAAGACTGAAGGAAGGTGTTGTCGACTGAGATAGTCTGCAACAACATTCTCTTTTCCTGGAATGTGCTTGGCTTCATAATTATACTGGTTCAAATATGCCTGCCAACGGACATATTTACCTCTTCCATCTTTGTGTCCATGATATTTCTCCTTAAAGGTTAGAAACCTTGTACAATCTGTCTTGATGACAAATTTAGGGAGATGCATCAATTTCAGAGCAAACTTTTTTAAACAATTGATTACACCATAGATCTCTTTATCAGATGAGATCCATTTTCTTACATCAGTAGGGAAAACGCCACTAGTATATTCAGAAATATACTCTTTACCATCTTTTAGGAAACACAAATATCCTCCCCATGCATAATCAGAAGCATCTGTATACAAGATAAAATCTTGTGTTGTTGGTACATGCAATACAGGAAGATTCTGGATTTTCATGTGAATTTTCTTTATAGCTTCATCGTGGATAGGACTCCACTATGGTTTCCTTTTTGTCAATAGCTGCTGGAGTGGTTCATGATCAAAACCTGCATTAGGATAAAAACTATTTAGATAATTAAGCATACCTAAGAATCCTTGCAGCTCCTTAGTATTTAATGGAGGCTGAAATTCAAGGATTTTGTCCTTTATGTGAGGCTGAACCTCAAGTTTACCAGATTTAACAACCATTCCTAAGAATTTACATGAGTCTGAGCACCATTGTATTTTGCTGAGGGACAGAACAATCCCAAAATTTAAACATAGCTTATAGAATGTTTCTAGATGAGACTTATGCTCATCAATGTTTTTGCTAAAAATTAAAATGTCATCTATATAAACACATAAGAAATCTTCACAGCCACTGAAGATTTTATCCATTCTTTCTTGAAAGTATGATGGGGCGTTCATCAATCTGAAAGGCATGACAGTCCATTCAAAATGTCCAAAAGGACAATTGAATGCTATTTTGTATTGATCTTCCTTTTTGACGTGGATATGATAGAATCCTGATTTATAATCAAACTGAGAGAAGATCTTAGCATTAGCAACCTTTTGCAATAGATATGACTTATCTGGTATAGGATAAGGGAAATGAATAGTGATAGCATTTAATGGTTTATAATTTATAACCATCCTTTTCTTTTTTCTCTTTTTTTCTGATTCTTTGTTAACCATAAAAGGATAACAATTAAAATCAGATTGAGAATGAACAATATACTTCCCTTTTTTGAGTTCTTCGATTGCTGCTTGCATATCGTCATAGTCACGCACTGGTATGGGGATATTTTTCCCGCTTTTCATCCTGGTATTAGGCTGGAGCTTTATCTCCATTTCTGGCATTTCTTTGTCCCAGAATTTTTGTGGATCTTCAGAGCAAATATTCTAGATGAATAATTCTTTTAAACTGGCAAGGGGTTCAATGGTTTGAATCCTGTTGACAGCTGGATATTTTTCTGAAGCATAGACCAGTCTAGGAGTACTGATCTTTTCTCCCTGTAAAGTGAACATAACACTTTTTATAGTACACCCATATGGAGTGTATCTATCAATGAAATTTCCACCAAGTAACACATCCACTGGCATCTGCTGCATGGCAAAGAAATCACATTTGAACTTCTTTTCTTCTACCTATAAGATTTGTTGGTGACAGTACTTGTCACATTTGAATTCATTTCCTTGTACATCACAGGCAGTGTAAACAGTCTTTTCTGTTAATTGTTCCCATCTTTCTAGGACTTGCTGCTTACAAAAGGATAGTGAGGCACCAGTATCAATCTGGGCATCATATGCTTTGCCATTTATTATTACACTGATATACTGGGAAAACTTACCAGTGAGTAAGTGAACTAGGTACTGTGGTTCTAACTTGGGAGTAGGTTCTGGTAATATAGTCATGACCATCCTGGTAGTGTTTGGATCAGGAATATTAGGAAAGGTAATTTCTTCATCTTCATATTCCTCTTGGATTTGTTCTTCAAACTGAGGATGACTTAAGCCAGAGTAAGATGATTCTTCATCTATTTCTCTTATTCTACAGGATGTATAAGGTCTATAGGCTTGAGGTCTAAAGATTGGAGGAGTGGGTTCCTGATAGGTAGACAAAGCATGGATGATAGGATCTGGCTGTTTTTCCTTTCTAAAAAACTTCCTATCTTTGTGTTCTATGGTAACAAGATTAAATACAGGTGACTGATGACATACCTGTTCTCTAGGTTCTTTTGTCTGGTACATATTAAAATCTTGAAACCCTTGAGTGAATTCCTCAAATTCAGGCTCTTTATTGAATGGTGGCTGATAGGACATATGTGGTGGTCCTGATGATTTTCTGGAAGAACTGGGTGTATAATCAGATTCTTCATCATATTGCCATTTGTGCATTCTGCCTCCTCTATTGTTAGTATTACGCCAGTTATTTTGTCTTCCTCTTCCTCAGTGAGAATAATTCATCATTAGGGTAGGCATATCTTCTGTATCCTCTTCATCGAGCTGTTGCTCAGCTTCTTGTAAAGTATCTACAAGATCTTGTAATAGAGCATCATCTTCATCTGATACTTGTTGTTCTTCAAGAATAGGTTCAAAAATATTATCTTGCAGGTACAAATCTTCTTCTTCATCTACCCTAACATGTCCATATTGCTTATAGTGTAAACAAGGCCCCATCATTTTTTGTGCGATTCTTCATTTGTGAACTTCGGCTCTATATGACAAGTTGTTGGGTGAATTCTTCCTATTGGATTTTGATTTTTTTTCTATTAAATTTCCATTCAAACAATGTGCATATTTGACAAATTCATGGGAATTTTGCAACAAAGTCGAGGTCATTGTTAGAAATTTTTTAGTGCCGATACATTCGGAGTGGCTCCTTTCATGTTTACCAATAATTTTGAAAACTTTGTGTTGAAAAATAAAGTGAGGTAAGTGGGTTCTCTCTCATTGTCACCATTAATTTGGAAACAAAGTCAAGCCGTTCAAAGAAAAACAAGTTAGACGATAGACATATTGATAAGATTGATAAATATAAACCATGTCTAAATAAAATGGTTTCCTACTTATAAGTTAAAAATTAATAATAAAAATAGTTTTTTTTCACAATTTTCATACTTGCCGTCTCCCTCTCGTCTTCCTTACAATTTCATAGTGATTCCAGCGTCTAATGTCATAGGCGTAGACCAGTAAGGAGCAACCTACGTGAAGTCTATATCTCAAGCGTTTATTTCAGATCAGTGGATTGTCCGTATTTTATAGAAGGGGGTTAAAGTTCTATTTTTTAGATAGAGGAGGTTCCATAAAGAATTTTTTGAGGGGCTGTAAGATTATTTGGAATCTTTCTTTCTAAAATAGGAACCCCTCCATTTTAAGCTTCTAAATTTGAGGGTGAAAATGGGGTGGGGCTGAAAAATGCCCCACCAGCTTAGGAGAAATTTTTGCAATATATTCGAACCAAATTTTAAGCTCAAATCTAATATAAAATTCATGGACTACTGGCATTTAAATATTCCTAAAAAATCTCAGCAGCCAACCCCTCCATACCCCAGCCTTACAGACGAGTCATAGTATATAACTATCCCCACTCACCCCCAACCGATGATGATAAATCTTTTGTTTGCAGACCATCGGAGAGCGCAGCTCCGAATCCCGTTGAGGATGATAAGAACTGGTTTGCTGTTGGTCTTGATTGCTGCAACAAGTTTTGCTCTTTCTTTGAATGAGGAAGGCCGCGTTCTACTTTCTTGGAAAAATACACTGAAAGGCACTGTATCAGCGTTGAGCTCATGGGAAGAGAGCGCTCCAGACCCATGTTCTTGGGTGAACATAAAATGCTCCCAAGATGGTCTTATCACAGAGGTGAACATACACAACATACAAATAGTTGGCAAAGTTCCTTCCCAATTCGGGGCTCTCAAGTCCCTACGCTCGCTCGTCATTTCGTCCACCAATCTGACGGGAAGAATTCCTTCAGAGATCGGAGGCTATGGCACATTGGAGCGTCTAGATCTAAGCGGGAACAGACTGGTGGGAAAAATCCCACCCGAGATTGGCGACCTAAAAGCTCTGAAAACCTTAATTTTGACTTCGAATCAGCTACAGGGAAACATCCCACAAGAGCTAGGAAATTGCAGCAGCCTTGTAAATTTATTAATCTTCAACAACCAGTTGAGTGGTGGGATACCCCGAGCGCTGGGTCAGTTGTCTAGATTGGAAATTTTCCGGGCGGGCGGAAATTGGGGCATTGACGGAGAATTTCCAGCGGAGCTCAGTAATTGCACTAGTCTAATCACACTGGGTGTAGTTTTCACCAATATATCCGGTCCAATTCCTCCACGGATGGGATTGATGCACAGGCTCCAAACGTTGAGTGTATATTATACCCGCGTGTCAGGTCGGATCCCACCGGAACTGGGCAATTGTTCGGAGCTTGTGAATCTGCTTCTGCATGTCAATAGCTTGTCCGGTTCCATACCAGGCGAGCTCGGGCGGCTGCAGAATCTCGAGTGGATTCTTCTCTCGGGAAACGAGCTCTCGGGTACCATTCCGCCCGAATTGGGGAACTGTTCTTCCTTGAAGGTTATCAATCTGTCCACAAATTATTTGCACGGAAGCATTCCTACTGCTTTCGGTAAATTAAGTAATCTTGAGTGGATTCTTCTGTGGCGAAACCAGCTTTCGGATACCCTTCCACCCGAATTGGGAAACTGTTCTTCCTTGACGATGATTGATCTGTCTATAAATTCCTTTCATGGCAGCATTCCCAGTGCTTTGGGTAACTTGCAGGGGCTCTTGAACATTCAACTCAGTCATAACAATATTTCCGGCTCGATTCCTCCCGAGCTCGGCAACTGTACATCCTTACAGATGATCGATTTGTCCTTTGATTCATTGCAAGGCAGCGTTCCTAGTGCTCTGGGTAACTTGCAAGGACTCGTGAATTTGACACTGAGCCACAATAATCTCTCCGGTTGGATTTCCTGATTCGGATCATCTGCATTGAACAGTTCGTCTGCCTTCAGGAATTCTTGGACATCGTATGCTAATAAGAGCAGTTGGCTCAATTGCTTGGTGGGTTGCTAGGCATATACGGGACAATGATCTTTCTGCTTTCCGAAGTTTGTTTATTCTGCTAGCTAGGGGAAAGGATCTTAACTTATTAGTTCTACATGCAATTCTTTTTTGCTATAAGTTGAACCATGAAAACCAATTATTATATTGGATTTTTTTTTTTTCATTTGTAAACTTAGATTTTTTACATATTTTTGAAAAATTTTAAACTGTGATTTATCTACATTTCTATTGGTTTTGAATGGGAACAATCATTGAAAAAAAAGACACATTTGAAATTACTTTAATATAAAAATCTTTCAATTTGTACAATCTTGGAAGTGATAACAGCTTTTTTTTTTTTAAAATTAGAACTTTGACGTGAAAATGACAACAAATCTACCAAGATTGGATATATGCCCCATGACAAAACAAAGCCCATAATTAGTGTTGACTTCTTTACCTCATCTATTAAAAGCACAAAATAATCCAACCTTCCAAAATTTACTTGTGCTTATCTTTTGACTTAGATGGACAGTTCTTCATTCACTTTGTGAATTATTTATTGTGAAATAAATTTTTATTTTATTATTTTGTGCAGATTTTTATATATGGGTGGTAGCTTATGATTGATATATTCAAATGCACATAAAATGAAAAGCATCTTTCACATCTAATCTTATTAAAAAACTATAGCTCATTAATTTCATGTTGCAATATTTTCTACTATAATTCATATTTCTTGTCCAAAAGTTACACTTCAAATGCTACAGTTTCCCACTAATTAGCTTTCAAACAAATTGCATTTAACATTGGTAGGAACTTTGATGCTTTGCATCCTTGTTAAGATAGGTGTGATCGTAGTTGTTGATTTAATATTTATATTTGTTGATTAAAGTATAATAATTTATTATATCAATAGTTGTAACTTTAAAGTTTTATTGTTGATGATGATTAGTTATAATTGAATGAAATATATCTCTTAGTTCTAAAAAGTAAACCAGTCATGTGATGTCACAAGAGTTGCACAAGTATGGGTCTCCCTTTTGCACGACTATTGGTCTCAATTTTTTTTGGGTTGTTTATGACATCTTGGCAAAAAGTATGTTGATGTGGCATCATATTTGATGGCGTGGCCCTAAAACCTTAGTTATAAATAGGGGACTTGCCAAGTAATCTACAATAAAAAAAATTTGGGAGTGATTTTAAATTTCCATATAAGATTTTGAGAAGCAGAAAGTTAGGGTTCTCAACTACTAGGTCCTCTCCACTCTCTATTAGAAATCTTTTAGAACTCTTCATTGCCTCTCATTATCTCTTTAGGTGCATGATAGATACTAATACTTCCAGGAATTAGGAGTTAATTTGATATGGATGGATCAGAATGGATGGTTGACATATTTTTATTAAATAATAATAATAATAATAGTAAGTAAAGTTCATAAATATGTGAGTTTGTTAGTTTATTATGGTTTTGCCATTTCATTTCAAACTATATATAGTTCTAGGAGATGGATATTTTCATATTTGTATTATTTTGTGTTCATTCTTATATATGAATAAATAGAACAATGTTGTCATTCTCTTGTAGAAATAGAAACTTTATGTTTCTTTTTTGTTCTTGTTATTATTTATAATCATGAAGGGGGGTTGCCTCAAGTACAATTGAATACATGATTAATGTTTATATCTTTACTAATCAATTTGTAGGCTACTATTTGGATTGTTATATATGAATACAGTTTATTATTTCAAAAATAATAGTTGGTAGAATAGTTTTGTGTGTTTCTAATTTGAATTAGAGTTATTTCAAAGGTTCTTTTATAAATTTAGAATAGATTCAGATAAGTTTGGTGTTGACTAGAGGGTAACTTGTTCAAGTCAAAAAAATCCACCCTGTGAATTGGAACCAATATGTTTCAAATATTTAAAATGAGAGAATGATGCAAAGAATTTTCATTGAATAATTCATTCCCACTATTTGCCTTCTATTTTAGAAATTTTAGGAATTCATTTACTATTTAAGAGTAGTTGGTTCAACAACTTGGTAAGTTGCTAGGAATAAAGGGAATACGATTCTTATTAGATATCTGGACTCCAAAGAACTTGTAGAAGTATACTAATTTTTTTTTAATAAATAGCCAACCATCTTAATTCTACATCCTTTAAACTATTATTATTTTATAATCTAACTACTCAAGAGGAAGTGGAGTAACAGACCCTACACCTCAACTAGAAAATAACTCTCTATGGAAATGGGAGGAGCGGGAGGAATCTCAAATTTGAAAGTAGGCGTGAAGCAGGATTCACATGCGTGGAATATTGTTGTAGGAGCTCATGATGGCGGCCCTCTGGAAGACCAGGAAAAGGAAGACACAACAAACAAGTATGGGGTCCCACGCGATAGACAAAAGGATCTAGGTAAAGAGGAGGTGGGGTCAAAGGGGTATCCCTCTGAATAGTTAGAGGCTCTACCTTTCAACAAGGAGGATTATTCTTGGCGTTGTCCTTGGTCAAATTTATTCAGGATCAAACCCACATGCAAGTCCCTTTTCCCAGTTATAAAAGACCTATCTGATAAGGAAAAGGGAAAGTATGCCATTTCTTTACCGGACGAACTGATTTACCACAATATTGCTACCATGTCTCTTGCTTTGTTGGGAAAATTTGCTAGATGTAGGTCAAATATTGATATAGTCAGATCTTTTGCCAAGAAAAAATGGAAGCTAAAGGGCTAGGTTGAAATAAAATCCATGGCAAAAGGTTTTTTATCCTTTGAGTTTTCTTGCCAAGAAGACTATGCCAAGATCCTTTATGCTGGGGTGTGGGCTATTGGGAATTCATCTCTGGCTTTGCAGAAGTGGTCTCCTAATCTGGCTCTTAACGATTCTTTTTATATCCAAGCCCCGGTTTGGGTTAGGCTTCCTGAGCTCCCTCTGGAGTTTTGGTTCGAAGATGTCTTTTTTGGAATAGCCAGATCCTTTGGAGAGCTTCTTTCAATTGAACTAGTGATAGTGGATAGAAGGTGCCTTACCTATGCTAGAGTCTGTATAGGGGAGGAAGAGGGGAAAGATATGCCAGAGGTCATAGAGATTCTCTCGAAGTTAAGCAAAATATTACAGAAACTCAAATATGAAAGCGTTCATTTTGATTGCTTTCATTGAAAGAAGGCAGGGCATATGGCCACAAAAATCCCAGTACTAGATAAGGAAAAAGCTAGGAAATCCCAAAATTCAGGTGGAAAATTTAAGGACCAAGTTCCTGAAGCCCCAAAATTGGAGAACCCCCAAGTGGGAAGGTTAGTTAATGTTAATAAATTTTGGATGAAAAAGGACCTATCTACTGATCTCCCTAATTCAAGAAAATAGGGGGAAACAAAAGAAACCATCAATGCTCATATGGAGGAACCCATACAGTGCTTATCTATTGTCTCGGAGTGTCTGAAGATGTTTTAATTTGAGGTAGCAGAACCTATATCAGAAGGAACCATTTTTAAAACCTTGGAAGATCTGAGCTATGAAGAAGGGTCCCCATTGTCCCTCTCTTCTTTGGCCCTGAGATCCCCTGAACCTTCTTGAGAGATCAGGGTTTTCTTGCCAGCGAATAACATTCTGGCGGTTGAGAACACTCAAATGTTACCTAATCTTGAGCTGGATCTTCAGGAAAAAGTATTCAAAATGAAAGAACTGATAAATTTGGTTACTCCTGGGTAGTTCACAAGAATGGAAGAACTCTTCGCCAAACACAAGGAAGGGAAGGAGGGTGAATGGACAATAGTCAAGAAAAAAATAGCAACAGAGACCCTTCCCCAATTTCCCCAGTAGCAATTAGGAGCAAGAACAAAGTCGAATTGGGTGTTAAAATGAAAACTCCAATGTGGAAAAAATTGAGCCATATCTGGCAAGAAGAAGCTTGCAAGAACATAGCGAATGGAACCCAAAAGACCATCCAGGCAGCCTATACTTCTAGTTATAAATGAAGATAATATCTAGGAATATTTGTGGTCTTAATGGGCCACATAAGTAGGATGTAATTAGGAATAGGATAAGGGATCATAGACCCGATGTCATGCTAATCCAAGAAACTAAGGTGAAAAAGGAAAAAAATGGAAGGCATTAAGTTTTGCAAGTCTATGGATAGGGTTGTTACGAGTTTTAAAGGTGCCTCTAGAGGTTTGATGACTTTGTGAAACTCTTCTCTTATGAGATCTGATATCATTCATGAAGAAGGTAATGTGTTGCTTTTGAATCTCACTAATATTAAGAATAATGAAAGTTGGTATATCATGAATATCTATGCTCCTAATTCTAAAAAAGGGCAAAGATCTTACTGGGATAAACTTAGAGGAATTTTTTCCATGTTAGATCTTTCAAAATGTATTATTATGGGGGATTTTAACACCCATCTTAAAGAAGGGGAGAAACAGGGAGGGGTTATCCGTGATCTTGAAAGTAGGAAGGATCTCATGGATTGTATCAATGATCAAGACCTCTTAGACATGGATCTTCAAGGGGTGAATTTCACCTGGAGCAATAAGAGAAATGGGAAAGAGTGTATCCAATTCTTGTTGGATAGGACTTTGATCAAGGTTGATTGGCTGAATTCCCACAATAGAAAACTTTCTTCTCTAGTGAGGATTGGTTCAGATCATTCCCCTCTGTCTCTTATTCTTGAACCGATTATTAAGAAAAGAAATTTCCCCTTCAGATTTGAAAAAATGTGAACCACACATCCTAACATAAACAAAAAGATTTTGGAATGGTGGAATATTTATGTTAGAGGATTTGTTATGTTTAGAGTAGCCAAAAAACTTAGAAATGTCAAGATAAATATTAAGCTCTGGAATAAGAGGGAGTTTGGGGACATTTTCTCCTCTAAAGAGAAGGCCATTTCTGACCTCTCTCTTATCCAAGAGGAAATCCAGAGAGACAGGTATGATGAGAACAATTTGAATCAAGAAAAAATTCTTCTTTCGGAGTATCTTAGTGTGATTGGTAAGGAGGAGATGTATTGGAAGCTGAGATCCAGATCCATATGGTTGAGGGAAGGGGACCAAAATACTCATTTCTTCCATTTATCTACCATGAAACATAGGGAAGCCAATAGGATCAGTAGCATCAGAAGGGGGAACCAAATCTTACAAGATGACAAAGGTATCTCTTCAGCTGCTATGGATTTCTTTAACACCCTTATTTCAAAAGACCTTCACCTCTCTGATCATGAATAAGAGGACCTCTTGAGAAAAATTCCTTGTGTCATAACATATTACCAAAACAAATCCTTGAGTGTTATTCCTAATCTTGATGAATTTAAAAATCCTCGGATTCACTCGATGGAGACAAGGCCCCTGGGTTGTGATGGCTTCCCCATGTTTTTCTTCCATAGGTACTTGGAAATTGTCAAATTTGATGTGGTCAAAGTTGTGTAGGAATTATTTGCATCCAATAATCTTCTTAAGGAACTCAATGCTACTTTTCTGGTTCTTATTCCAAAGGTCTTGGGGGTGGACTCTATGGATATTTTTAGATACATTAGCTTATGTAACTCTTTCTATAAGATTATTTCCAAAGTCATTACTATCATAACTCTTCATGTGCTTCCCTATATCATTGCTCACCAACAGTCAGTATTTGTTCCTGGAAGACAGATTATTGATTCCATTATGGCAATGCACGAAGTGATCCATTCTTTAGAAGTAGATAAGAGGTAAGGAATCCTCCTTAAGCCTGACTTGTCTAAATCCTATGACCGGGTGGACTAGTCTTTCCTGATGAAAGTGTTGGGAACTTTTGATTTTAATAGTAAATTCTGCCTGATCATCCATCAGCTCATTTCTTCACCTTCTTTTGTGGTCTTTGTTAATGGGTCTCCTTCTGCCTTCTTCAAAGCTTCTTGGGGCCTGAGACAAGGGGATCCCCTATCAGCTATCCTCTTCATCATTTTGGCTAAGTATTTGGGAAGATTGATTTCAGCTCATAGGAGTTCAAGGGAGCTGAAAGGCATCAGACTGTCATCTGGTAATTCTATTTTCTCTCATCAACAATTTGTTGATGATACCATCTTAGGAGGGGAAGCCTCGGTTAATGAGGCTAGAGTTGTTAAACACTTACTAGATTCCTATACTAGGACCACAGGGAAATCTATGAACTGGTGCAAGAGCTCCCTATTCTTTATTAACAAACACAAGGCCAGACAAGGAGAATGGAGAATATCATGGGGTGTGGTATTGGTTCCCTCCCCTCCACCTACTTAGGTCTCCCTCTTGGAGCTAAGCCCCCAGAATATTTTTGTAATAGACTAATTGATAGATTCAATAGAAAGTTGGTTGGGTGGAAGGGAATTACTCTCAGTCAAGTGGGAAAAATTTAGTTGGTCAAGTCCACTCTTCAAAACCTTCCCACTTAGGCCCTTAGCCTATTTTCTATCCTGGCTAAAGTGGCAAATTCTATGGAAAAAATCCAAAGAAGATTTCTTTGGTCTGGGGTGGAAGAGCATAAGTATTTCCCTTTGATTTCCTAGGATAAATTTTTCCTCCCAAAAAGGGATGGAGGACTTGGTATCAGGAGGATCAGGCCTTTCAATAAGGCGCTTCAAGATAAACTTATTTTGCAGATTTTCCATGGTAAAGGGGAATGGAGAGATTTTTTTGAAGATAAGTATTTTTTACAATGCTTCTTTGAGTTATTTATTTGATTATGATGATATCCCGAAAGGGTCATTTATCTGGAATGGCCTTCTCAATGCCAAAGATCTTGCCAAGTCAAAAGCTAAATGGAAAATTGGAAATGGTCAAACTATTAGCTTTTGGAATGATAATTGGTTATAGTCAGGGCCCCTGAAAGATAAAGACCACTTTAACTTATGGAAGGAAGAATGCACCTCACAATTTGGGGACATGGTTTTTAATTATAGAGTGGGTAATATTGGGTGGATCTATCCTCTATTTCCCAAGATTTATCTCCCTTACTCACTGCTTTGAACACTATCTCTCTTTCCCAGAATCAGGATGCTTTGATTTGGGAAGGCTCCCCTAAAGGCTCTTTCACGGTGGCCTTTGCCTACTCTATATAGTTGCATCAGGAAGCCACACCTTTATGGGCTAAAGCCTGCTTACCTGACCTTATCCCTAAAATTAATGTCTTTTACTGGCTTCTACTTCAAAATAGCATTCTCACTATTGATAACCTTTTAAAGAGTGGTATCCTAATCCCCAATAGGTGTGTTCTATGTTAGAGCCAGGCTGAATTTGTGGACCACCTCTTTATCCATTGCCCCTTTGTTAGGTTTGTTTGGCACTATCTCTTATCCCTTTTTGGCTTGCAGTGGTTCTTCCCTTCCTCTGTTAAGGACCTCTTCTCCCACTGGACCCTGGCCTTCAAGAACACAACCTTTAACAAAATTTGGTCTTGGGTTCTTCCTCACATCTGCTAGGGAATTTGGAAAGAGCATAATAACTGCATCTTCGGGGATTGTAGTGCCAATCCCAAAATCATATATGAGAAGATACACCATGCTTTGTTGGAAAATTATGTTTCTTGTGGGAATACTAATCCTTTTGTAGGTAAACATAATTCAATGGATCCCAAGAAGACCATAGATAAAATATAGAACTGCACCTGGAGCTGTCCTCCGGAAGGATGGTCTAAAGCCAACTTCTACGGTGCGGCTAAGGGAAAACTGACCAAATCTAGAAGTGGTGGAGTGATTAGATTTTACTTCGGCCAAGGCATCGCTGTTGTCAGCCTTCCATTGGGCACACAAACTAATCACTACGTAGAAGATAATGCAACCCTCCAAGTTACTAAATTAGCTCATGAGTTGGGAATCAAAAAAATTTGGTTAGAAGGTGACTCACACAACATAATCAACTATTTTAACATGCTTCACCCACCATCATGGACTATATCCAACATGATTGATGAAACCTGTTACCTTTTGAACACCTTTGATATGGTTCATATATCCCATGTGTATAGAGAGGGAAACCAAGTAGCTGACATGTTTTCCAACTTGGCGGTGAGAAGTGATAGGCAGACTCCCTGGCTTAACGATGGAGACCTCCCATGTGAAGCTTTGGATTTTGTCGATTATGACTGAATCCATGAGAAGGAGGGATTTATTAACATTAATCATGATTGTTAATGATTTGTATGGTAATGGATTTTCCATTAATGGAAAGTACAAGATAGGATGGAAAAGAAATGATAACAAGTCACACCTGCACACTAACTGGGTGCCCAGATGCATTGGTAAAACTTACCGTTCAAGGCAAAGAAGTAGAACTATGTGGAACAAATTGGAGATAAAAGGTCTTCTCAGTGGTTACTTTCTGTCTACGATTCAAAACTTATTTCTTGCTTTGAAAGGGGAAAGAAATAAAAGGGAGCCCACAAAAGATTGTGAAAAATGGAGGAGAGGAACCAAGGTTTGGAACTACCTTCAACATGGTGTCATTTCAACCTTCATCGAAAGGATTCATGTTGGGAAGCCGTCTGTGACGAAAATATTCATCAAATGTTGGAATGAAGGTAGTATTGAGATTGAGGGAAGAAATTTTACAGTGACTGAGGAGGTTATCTCTATAGTTATGGGTATCCCTACTATTGGAAAGAAATTCTACAGAGACCAAAAAAATTTGGATTAAGCAATCCGCAACTTTGTGAAAAATGAGTAAGAAAATAAAGCGGTTACCAAAGTCAAAACCCACTATTTTCCTCAAGGGATGAAAATATTGTGGAGGTTTGTTTTAAGAGCCATCATCTATTACATCATGCTAGATATCAAGTTTGACAGAATTTGAACCTACCACTTTTTCCTCTTGAATCATTTTTGCCATGGTATGCAGGTGCCTATACCCTCTTATTTATATGCTTCTATAAATGATGATAACATTAATGGGTTTAGAGAGAAGGCCATTCCTAACCCTGCCTTGCATGAAGGGATTTTGTTTCTAATCTTTGAGTATTTAAAATCCCAAATCTTATGGAAGGAGTTGGCTTAGAAAGATGAGATGGAGGGCTCTAGTTATGACTACATTCCTTCAGAGACTAAAGATAGTGAAGTTTTACATTCTGAAGAGTATGATGATAATGAAACTAAAAAGAACAATCAGAGTTTTTCTTCTAAGAAGCATAGATTTAGTCTGCAAACCATTAAAAATGAAAAAATGGTGACCCCTCTTAAAAAATAGACCACCATGGTTATCTCTTCAGAGGAGGATTATAATGATAATGAGGAAGGTATGGACATGGGTGGCAAGGAGGAAATATCAAGTGGAAAAGGCAGAAAGAGAAGGTAGACCATGATGGGGAAACACCAAAACAAAAGGATATGAACATGGAAGAGAGTGCCAGCTGGAAAACTCCGGAGGATAAGACCCATAGAATTTCCCCTATTTTGAGCCACAAAATGAAGGGGAAGCTTGAGGATGATTACCATGATACCAACTAGGCTATTCCCTCTCCTTAGTTCTCTCAACCCCAAAATACAAGGAATGATGATAGATAGGATAGCGAGTTCTACTGTTATATCCATCAGAACAGGGGAAGATTATGGGATGGTGTGATTTTAATGTCAAAACTGCCAAAATAGGGATTACTAGAGAAATTGTAAACCCCAAGGTCATTGAAGAAAAGGGAGGCTATATTAAGCTGGATGAGCTTATCAACTCGTCAATGGTAGTACTTAGTGACAACACCAGGGAATTTGAGTTGGACTTGCTCAATAACACTAGGAATAGCATGTTAGATAACTAAAGGACAATTAAATGGCTATTCCACGAAGTGGAGGATCTCAAAAAAAGGGTTAAAGGCATAGACAAGGCTAAAAATGATAGAAATGCAGAGGAACAAATGAATCTGAGCACTAGAGTTCAAAAAATGGAGGACAACATGATTAGGATTGAAGCTACCCTAAAAAACATAGTGGAATAGAGCTATAATATCCTCAAAGCGTCCAAAGAAAACACTAATACTATCATCGAGAAGCTGGAGGAAAAATTAGATGAGATGAATTTGGCCAACATGGATGTGGAGAAAGAACAGAACATTGATCAGGGTCCTAGCAAGAGAAATAGAGACCTAACTAAGAAGATAAAGGATAAGGATATGGTGATCGATCCCCAGAAGATCAAAGATTCAACTGCTAATATGGAGCTGATTGAGGCCAAGGCGGTCACCCTGATGGTGGAATTATCTTGAGGGTCCTTGGTTCTTTTTATTGTCCCTATGTTATTTTCTTTTTTAGAATCTCTATTTTTTTTTTAGCTCTGGCCTTTGTTGGCCTGTTCTGTCTTTAGTTTCTATTTCGTTTAAGACTGGGTGTATTATTTTTTTTCATCACCATTTTGGGTGTTAGAAACCCTATAAAACCTGTTTTACTTAATTAAAAAATAACTCAAGAGGAAGTTTCAAAAAGTAAAATTGAAATGAAAACACATTAATGTAATGACAATAGTTCCAAATATAATTCACAATATTACAAATAAGTATATATAAAGTAAGCATAAATATTCACATATGATTACATCTGCATGCTCCATTTTCATTGGATATCAATAAGCCTTTCAAGAAATAATTTCCAATCCATACACTTATAAAGTATTTTTCAACTAATTACAATTAATTATAATTTATTTGAAAGTAGATATGTAAAAATATCTAAATATATACTATAAATTTTTTTACCCCTCACTCCTTGGTTCTTAGCTGAAGAATTTTTGGCTTGTAGGCTGTGGTTCCGTATCAGGTAGCTAATTTTGGTGGCCCTCGTTGGTTGGTTGCTCGAAGGCTTCGTGCCTCTTCTGGGTAGCCTCGCAGGTCTGACCCTCCATAAAAAAAATTAGTATAATGCACAATCAATTTTAAATAAGGAGAACAACATGCAAGTTTTTTCCCCACATAATTTGATTTATTCAATTTTCCCCCTCATTGAAGCTTACAAGAAAAACATATCAACCAAGTTGTTGTAGGAATTCTTGGACTATTAGATTTTGATTTTTTATCTATTAAAATTCTATTCAAATCATGTGTGTTTGACCAATTTATGAAAGCTTTGGAAGAAAGTGAAATTAATGCATAGAGAAATTTAACGCTAATATATTTGGAGTGGCCCCTTTCATTTTTATCATTAATTTGGAAAACTTGTCATACGATTTTGAAATAAAGTTGAGTCATGCCTGGAAAAATTTAGTTAGGTGTGTGGATTCTCTAATTGTCACCACTAATTTGGTAAGCATGTTATGGGAGATTCCAAACAAAGTCAAATTCAAGGGAGCCTTGAAACAAAGTCAAAATCATGCATTGAAAAATTGGCTCCTTTCACTTTTACATTAATTTAGAAAATTATTGTTATGCCCTGCATACCCGTCCCTACATTTTGTGGGAAAAATGTTGGGTCCCCTCTTTTCACTTTGGCTCTTTCCTTGTCGTTTGTTTTCTTTGTTTCCTTCTCCATGATTTCCCTCCTGTGAGGTTTGTTTTATTTATGCTTTTGTCTTTCGTGCCTCTGGGACCTGGTCCCGGAGATTGTTGTTCTTTCCACAGCCAGATTCTGGACTTTGGGATTCTCCACCATGATGTCTTCTTCTCGCAAGAAGGTATGGTCGCATGGAATCCCCGGGCCCGGAGTCCGGAGGTATTCCTGTTCCAGATTTTGTGGAGAAATGGGTAACTTGCTTTTACCTTGGGTATAAATAGGAATTACACATCACTTTTACAGTTACCGAGATTAAAACACTTGTGCATCTAGAGCAAATTGAAGCAAATTAGGATGATTTTAAACTGCTTTTTCTCCCGTGTTTAGTGACTGTTTACTAGTGATTTTGTAGTGACTGTTCACGGTAATCCCTGGGGTTAGCTCATTGCAAGGTGCTTCTCGTTCCTACCTTCTCCATTGTGTTCATTTTTTTCAGGTAGACTCTCAGCCCTGGTCTTGTCATTTTTTGGTTTTCTGGTTTTTTTCTCATTTCGCTCTATGTTTTTGTTTTTTGTTTGGTTTTTTTCCTGTTATCTTTGCCGCGTCTTATGGCGCTAGTCTTTCGTTGCCTCTCGTTGGTGGGTTAGCACCGGCAGAGGGTTGTTTTCCCTCTGCGTAGTTGTAGCATAGGTGGTTTCCATGCATTTCACATGGTGTTGGTTGTTTTTACATTATGTAAACTCTATAAGTTATGTATATATGCCTCGGCTCTGTTGTAAATCTAGTGTATATCCTTACAGTGTTGGGTTGAGTTCACCGTGATCTTGTCTAGTTTTTTGAATTTTGTAAGCTCACCCACACGGTGGAATGCTACCTAGTTGGAACTCAGCTCTTGGCTGGTTTCAACCATGGTGGTTTCTCTATCCACCATCGAGTCAGTCTTTATGGTGCATTTATTTCCCATGCGCACATTTAAGATCTACCAAGTGGCTTTCATCTCACGCACATTTGGATAGTTGGTGACACCATCAGAATAGTTCTCTCCTTTATTGCATGGCCATGTGATGCCCATGTAAGCCTGACAACTCACCTTCTAGTCATGTCTCCTAACGGTTAGTTTTCCGGACTTCGGGTCCTACGTCCTCGCCCAGCCTATTGTTAGGATACTTCAGGGTTAACTGATAGGGGGGGTGAATCAGTTATCAGTAACTTTAATTCTTTTGTACTTATTAATCTAGATTGATATAAATTAAATGCACATTCAGATAACATATTAAAAAACATATCAATTTTGTTACGGGGAAATCAAATGGTAAAAACCCCGGTGGGAATTAGTACCCATAAAGAACTATACTATATATAGTAATCCCTGTTAAAAGATTCTTCAACCCTGTTAGGAGTTGTTCAATACAATACAGTAGTATAGTTGACCTGGTTAAGGGTCAGACCCTGTTAGGAGCCTTTTACAATAACTCTATTAGGGGTGGTGGACTCACTGTCCAAGTGGTGAAGGCTACAACCTTCTGGTTATTTGATACACACTGTATCAACAAGATGAACTGCTGTTTGTGACATTGCTTGTCTGATCAGTTCCTTTTATGCATTGATGCTTTAACCTCTTGTAAAGAAATATAAAAATCTACTCTGTATTCTGAATGCTTCAACATAAACATCTATATTATCAACATATGATAAATATAGCTCTCCTGCATTAACACTCTTCTCTGCTTGTCACTCTCTGGCTTTCGCAACTCTTCTTATCACAAATGACCTTGTATAAATACATACTCCAATTATGATATCATGGGAACTGTTAGATGACTCTTCATAACATCCTTGTCGGCTCTAATAAACGCGCAAGCATAATTATAACCGTGTAAGTCAATGCTGAACAGACGCGTCACTTCACTAAGTCGACTTCATCAATTTAACCATAACTTTGTAATATTCTTGAAATATGTTTGGCACGTTTAGATTAATATAAAAAATGCATAACTCATCATGAATATACACATGCATATCCTGAAGATAGGCGCAAATCGATCAACACGTTACATATGTCGGCCTTAAACTGTTATTCCTCCAGAATTGTAACCGTCACCAACATAATTACATATCTTTACTGAAACTTCATATCTAATTCTGCGTGTATGAACATAGCATAAAAAACAAGTCAAAAACATGTATCTATCCACACAAGTCATCATTTCATCATATGGATAAGTACATATAGAAGTACTAATGTGTATTATATGTTGTCATCAATGACAAACATACAATCAATCAACTGTTCAGAATCAAATCTCCAACAATCTCCCCCTTTGGCATTGATGGAAACATATGATAAAAACAAATTTTGTTCATGGTGTCTTCTTTCTTTTACAATATTCTCAATATCTTCAACAAAGATTCATCTACATTTTTGTAGTTTCATGGACTATGTTTTATCTGTAAACTCCCCCATTGTCATACTTCTCCACTGTGCTCCTTTACTCCCCCATAGTATAAGCTCCTTGTATGTGTTCCTTGCTTGTCTTGTTTTTACTGGTATATACTCCCCCATTGACATCAATGGCAAAGGGCACCATAAACCATTATGCACAGGTACTACTCCAGAAGTAGAGTAGTCAACCATTCATCAGTCACATGGGACTGATGTACTTCCTACTTTCTTTAATCAGACTTAGGAGAGGGAATTACTCCCAACTTAAAATGGAGTCACTTCCATGTTAAGAGTGTTTAGCCCTCCTTAGGGGATTTATTTTACCTCCATTACATCATCCCCCCATTTCTGCATCATCTCCACCTGATCTGCTCCTCCTAATACCACTTTTGGGACTGATTTCTGCATTCTGGGTTGTAGGACTCTGTTTCTGGGATGCAGGGACAAGGTCAACCTTTTGGGACTAGGTTGACCTTGGACCTATCCTAGGATAGGGCTGACCTCAACCCTATCCTAGGACAGGGTCAACCTTGACCCTGTCCAAGGGTCCCAA
This sequence comes from Thuja plicata, assembly GCA_018584345.1. Classification (NCBI taxonomy): domain Eukaryota; kingdom Viridiplantae; phylum Streptophyta; class Pinopsida; order Cupressales; family Cupressaceae; genus Thuja; species Thuja plicata. The sequence goes on from MU227312.1 coordinate 408,270, forward strand.
ACCCAGAATCCCATAGTTTCCCGGATGTTGGTCTTTGCAAAAAGTTCTCTCTCGCTCCCGGGTCGGCTGTTTTGGGTTCCGAATTGGTTGATTCCTAAATTATATTTAATATAGGTCCTGTCCTAGGGGTAAAGGCTTAAATGATGATTTAATTATCCTATGTAGGCCTCCTTAGAAGATTGTTCCCTAATTCCATATAAAAGGAAGCCTTCTCCTTTCATTTTCTCTAACCATCATTAAGCATTATCAACTATCAACTAAGTGATAAGAGGTGATAAAGATTTTGTTCAAGCATCCATTTTTCTCAAGGTGTTCAAGTCTTCCTCTTAAGCATTCACGTTCTCCATTGAAGATCAAGGATTCAAGCTTTCAAGCCTTTGAAGGGATTTGGTTCAAGCATTCAAGATTCATCATTCAAACCCTAGATCTAGCCATCATGATGGTGTGATCTTCCTTCAAGATACTTTGTGCATCCTCAAAAATATTTTTTTAAGGTGGATTCCAAACATACAATCATGGAGGTTTATGGTTTCTAAAGTCCATGCTTTCATATCTACATACTTGCTACATTTGAATTACAATTGCATATCTATTCCATATCATAGCTTCACTGTTATATTCAATTCTACTACTTGTTAGCTTTCCATACTTTATTGATTTCAAGGTTAATTCCTAAATCACGGTTTGACTAAGGCAAACCCCTCCCCAACAAAAAACAAACATTTTTCTTGCAGGTACAGGTTCGGGACTGTAAATTTGAGGCCAGATCTGGATACCCTTTTCGGATTTCTTTCAGACTGTGCGAACAGGGACACTTTCGGAGTTGAGCAGGTCGAGTTGGAAAAAGTGGTATAGGGTCGACCTTTTTCATAAGACAACATCGGAACATAATTTTTTTTTTGGGTTTTGTCCGTCTCTCTATTCCAGTTCGGTATCAACTATTGGCATCTCCAGAAATAGTCTACAGATCTCAGAAAATAGCAATCTTTAATCTGCAATTTTGTAAGGTTGGTATTTTCTCCTATTCTTTTCAATTACTGTCCTTAATCATATTAATCAATCAATTTAAAGAATTTAAGATCCCCTTTCTTGGTCTCTTTCCAAATATTGGATTCATTTATGTATTAACCCTTTGGGGTTGATCAAAATTGGATCTCCTATTTGTGTATTTGAGGGTGAAAGAAAGGAGCATCTTATCTTCCCTTAATCACAATCAACATAGATAACAATTAACAATTCAAACCCTCTTAAAACCACAATTCTCTCCTTTACATTTTGGTAACATAAACAATCAAATCAAATCAAAACCAAATCCAACCAAATCTTAATTTTTTATATGTTACATTTTGGTGAACGCGCGATAGACAACTCCTTCTCTTTGGTGTTAGATTTACATCTTAAATTATAATTCACATTTATAAATTAAAAAAACTACTTCTTGCTTTGTCATTATGAAATTCTTCTGGTGTATGGCTATTTTTTTTCATTATCCTTCTTTTAACATCTCTTTATAGTACCTATGCTGTCTATGAGAGTGTTATTCATTTTATCATGTTTGTCAATCTTCATGTTTCACTTGCTTATGCTATTCTAAGATTGACCAATGCTAGTCTCCCTACTTTCAAAAATTTAATTAAGGATTTGTGTAGTGAACTTATTGTTCTTTTAGATTATGTGAAAAATTTGGTAGATGATACCCCATTACCTAATCTTCCTAATCCTAATCTTAACATCCCTAATCCAATCATCTCTAATAATCTCACTCGTATTCTTCCATATTCCATCCCTAGTTCTTCTCATACTTTTGTTAAGGCTCAAACTATGGTACAAGATGAGAATGTGCAAGAATTTCTAAATTTACCTTCCCCTTCTTATCCTATCCATGATGATAATAAAGGGAAATCCACAGAAACTTCTCCTAAAATCATTGTTCCACCTTACACAACATTCTCTCACAAGCATCATAATCAATCATCTCCCATAAATACTATGCCCGATAGGTATATTACTAGATACACTATGGTAGATAAACAAGGTTATAAGGGTTTAGGGCTTGGTGTTAATGAACATGGCACTAAAAACCCGATCAATGTATCTCCTAAACATGATATGCATGGTATAGGATATTCATCTTCTCAATTTCATGTGTTTGATATTAACTATCATCCTCCTCTTGATATTCTTCTTCCCACACCTACCTTAGATTATTATGACACTCCTCAAGATGTGGCTAGGAAAGTATATATCCAATTAACAAATTCCAAGAAAGAAAGTTTTAAACCTATTCCAAAAAATGCTTTACATAAATACCAATGCCCTTTTCACAATAGTAATAAACATTTACTTTCTGATTGTGTGCATTTCAAATTATATGTTAGAGATAGAGCTTCTCATGGAATTATATCTTATTCTTGAGTAGTACTACAATTTCTCCATAATTTTGACATAGGGCATTCTCAACATTCTTCTACCAATTAGACTTTATTTTTCCTCTTGTCTCTTAAACTGGGGGGCAAGAGGTATTCTATTATAGTCTTAGAGGATCCATTATATTCTTAGCATGAATGTGGCTTTGATTCTAATTGGTTATTCTCTCTGCATTCTATCCTTATAATTTCCTTCACTCATGATATTCTTTCTAGGACATCTGTTTTGTAAGGATATCCCTTATTTTTATAATTTTGATATAATTTGATATATCCTTTGCCTTCATCCCTGGGGGGCAAGGTATTTTCTCCTTCTACCTATATCTAAGGATCTACTTTCCTTAGCTTAGTGGCATTTTTTTATATTGCAAGCATTATTTTCCTTATAAAGATCTATGTTATGACCATTGACACCCCCGCTATTTGGAGAGGTGATTGTCATAGGTCATTACCTCTTCTTTATTTGCTAAATTATGTTCTTTATAAATTCTTTCACTAGCTTGTTGGTTAGAGTTTGTATCCTTCATACCAAGGATCCTCATTCTTTTCCTTGCTGGGGGCTTGATGATTGAATCTTGGGTCCCTCTTGTCTTTCGAAGATGACATTTTATCCTAAGCACTCCTCTCTGGTAGGGCTCTTGTCGATAAGATCTCTTCCCTTT
>MU227312.1:426220-450376 GCA_018584345.1 Thuja plicata
CTTAGGTATACACTTTATGGTGTATATACATGCTATATCGAAACGTGCAGAGTACGGAACATCTATACAGAAAAGTTACAGGCAGATTAGTAGACCTGCAGTCCAGGAAATAGAGCATGGAAGCCGACTACAGATTTGATCAGCGTGTATGATTTTATAATGTAATGGCTAAGTGCCTTTAGTTATAAGTTTTTAATAATTTAATTAATGTTATAGTAAACACACTTGGGCTGACTTTTTAGGAAGCGTTATGTATTTTTGTTTTAGGGCCGACTAATGATTTGTTTTGGGTCGCACCTATTTGGATTTGAAGATATAAGTATGTAATGTAAAGATATGATACAAGTATCAATTATTGTGTAAGAAGAAGTTATAGAGGGATAGTATAATGAATTCAGAAGATGATATAGCTCTTTGAAGGTGTAAGAGCATCCATGCATACATGGAATTGATCAGACAATAGTGTCACTACAATAGTTCATTTTTGATATAGTGCATATCAACATTCAGAGGGTTGTAGCCTTCATATTATTTGTACAGTGAGCCTAGGCAATGAGCCATACACCTTTAACAGGGTTTTTGTAAAAGAATCCTAACAGGGTCTGACCTTTAACCAGGTCATTGTACTCCAATTGTAAAGAATCCTTCGAACAGGGCAAAGAAACTTTAACAGGTTCATTATACCTAGTACAATATTTTGTGGGTACTAATCCCCACCAGAGTTTTCCTCTGATCAAGGTTCTCCATAATCATATCATGTGTTATGTGTTCTTGTGTTATGATTCTTTGGATGCACATTTGATATATGTTTAATTGGCTAGAATATAATTAATTGATAAACACTGATTCACCCCCCTTCTCAGTGTTTCTAACAACTCGTAGTTCCTTGAGGTGGCCCCGACCTCTACATTTTATATGACATCCTATGTTCTCTAGGCCCTAGCACAAAAACATCCCATCACAAATGGGATGCTCACATCAGGTGTACTTTAGGTTGGCCTAGGCCAAAAGGCTCCCTGGGATTATGTCCTGCAAATCCAATGGGAGGCTAGTTTCCTCGGCTTTGGCTGAGTGAACGATGCCTTCATTTACTACAACCTTCTCACACCTACCTGGGATGTCAAGTACTACATCTCTAAGGAGAAAATAGACTTGGTCTAAAGTTATGGCCACTACTACATCTAGTTCCAGCATCATACTTACATTCGGGTAACCGGCTTCTCTGAGAAACCTTATTTGTTGCCCAAGCATTGTGGGAATAAAATAATTCTTTTGGAATACTTCTGACAGATCCTAGAACTGTACCCCCTTTACCCTATGAAGAAGGTGGTCAATGTTCCATTCCCAGTCACCTTTGGGAATTAATCATGTAGTCTGGTCGTAGCCAAAGTGGCAGACAACAAGCTTAAAAGCTTGGGCTTAACAAAATTCTATCTGGAGCGAAAGAAATTTGATCCGCTAGGTAAAATAGCAACGACGCTTCCCGGGAAATAGAGCCCCATATATTCCACATGGAGGAATTCTGGGAAGCTTACCAATATGATTTTGAAGTTCGGAGCTGACACTTCATCCGGATGACAATGAGGATGATGGAGAGGCTGAATCTTCAGAAATTCCCAGGTGACTTTTTAGACGCCAGGTCCACAGTAGACCCTCAGTAGAAAGAGAAGGGGATAGATAAGATGGATCTTCCTCTAGTGGATTGGAACACCCATGAGGGGCCAACTATTGAACATATCAGTTGTGATGTGATCGAGCGTAAGCATGCTTATTTTAAAAGGGCGTGCGCAGGAAGTACGTGCAAAGTTGGCCCGACAATGTAGAGATTGACTTCCAGGGCCAGAACCTCCTCACAGAGGGAGGATAAAGGAAAAAGAATAATGGTGAAACTGTTGCAAACCCCATCTGAGAGTCCCATAAAGGATAAAATGCAGCAGATGCTAGCGGTCTCCCAGCAGATGAAAGATAAACTAATCACGCGGTTGGCCACCGCGGTCCTCATGACCGGGCCCGTTCGTCCTCTCTCTTCCCCTTCACTAGCACCATTGATGGTCTGAGTAATAGGAGCCAGAGCGGAAGAGGAGCAGGCAGCTCTAATGGATGTAGGGCCCCCTTTGGTAACCAATAGAAAGAAAAATAAAGCTAACTCTCAACCAAGGCCAGAGCCAGAACTTGGGATGTCGAGCATCCAAGAAGTAGAAATCCTTTCTTTTGACTCTTCAGAGCTGGAGAAAGAACCTGAGGGCATCCTAGAGACCCCCCCTCCCGATGATGAGTTTGATGATGTATTTGGAACTCATGAGTTTGAGAACTTGCAAGGGGATATCTGGAGATCGGTTGAAGAAATCACCGCACAGGACGAACTCCCGGAGCAAGAGCCTGCACAAGAGAAGGAAGCCTGGGTAGAAGAAAAGAGGGGATAGGAATAGGTGGATACCTCCAAAGTCCCAGAGATACAGGTTACAAGAACTGAGGGCAGACAGATAGAGGATGAGCAAATGGCATCAGTTGGGGAAACTGGACCCACAAGAATAACTGTGACCCCAACTGTCGTGCTCCAAACACCACTCCCAAAGGTAACATTTGGGGAGGTTATCACAGTGGCCCAAAAATGGAATCTTGGCCTGACACCTGCCCCATCTCTAGAGAATACACCAATAGAAGAGAACATCCCAGCAACGGAGGCTGATGAGCAGCAGCAGGAGGAGAGAAACCCTGGGGAAACAAATGATGATCCTAACATTGTCAAGGATACAGACATCGGGGAAAAAGATACAAGCACCACCTAAGTAAGTATCGCTGGTGAAATTAAGGATACAGGGAAGGAGTCAGAAATGGATCATACTGTCGAAGGGGCACAACAAGATCCCAGGGAAAAATCACAGGAACAAATTCTGGCTACAAAGCCAACCCTACCACCACAATGGTTGGTGGAGTCTCGCAAGAGAAAGGCCTCGGTGATTCCCAAGGCCCATCTCTCCTTGGCAGAGATGATGGCACAAATGTAGGACCCTTCCAAGACCAAGAAAGCCCAAATAATCCATACTCTTCGAACTGGGTTGGGTGGAGATACAGTCACGGTAATTGTGACACTTTTGCCAGGTGTAGACGAAGAAATGGATAAGGCCGATGGGTACTCCATCACTGAGGTATCACTGGGGAAGAGAGGGAAATAGGGTGAACTCAGCCTGTTGAAAGAAGCGATGAAGGCAGTGGAGGCCCGTTATGAAAAGAAGGCCCAAAAATTTAGGGCAGAAAAAGAAAAGAATGCTAATCTCATGGGGTTGGTGACGGAGCTCGTGCAACCTCTTACTACTATTCCCCCGGGTGCCTCTGTAATTGACATGCCGCTCCCTCAGAGTGACATAGATTCATTAAGGGCAATGACAAGAAAAGCCCAAGCAGTTGATGAGTGGGTCACAAAATAGGTGGGAAATGTTTGACGTTTCTTGGCATCCACACTCCCAGACTTGTATGTGGCCAACAATACTCTACATTGGGCCAAAACTACTATCTCCATCTAGGAGGGAGACATAAAAAATTATGAGGCATGGAAAGCCGAGATGGAAGAGCTCATCGACACCAGAGAAGAAATTGTCTCTGAGGCCAGAATTTTACGAGAGGAGTCTTTTGACTTTGTCCGCACCCAACACTCTAGACTTGACGTCACATTGGAGGTAATCAAGCAACTGGTAGGGGCTATGAGTGACAAAGTCTAGGAAGTTCAATATTATTTCAATTTATACAAGTCATTCATCTCCAAGGTCTCTGGAGCTGATCCCTTCAGCACTGAAACATGCACTCCAAAGGAATATGTCATGGGAGGTGGCCAAATACTGACGGGCCACCCTTAAGGACATAGATGAGGATGGGACCGCCCGAATCCTACAGACATTCAATGATACTAAAGAACAATAAGGTCCTCTGGACTCTGGAGATGATCAATCGGGAGATGTAATTTTTATATTCATTCATTCTTTGGCGTACGGGTCTCAGGATCCTAGACTTCTAGATCCCAATATTTTGTATTCTTAAAGTGACCCGTGTCCTGGTTCCCAAGGTCGACTGGTCACTTTCAAGACAGCCAGTAAGAGGTGTCACAAAATAGGTGACCACAACAAGGCACGTCAGCTCGATAAGAGGGTTTTGATAAATGGTCTTCCCAAGGTTTCGCCTCAACATACACCTAGCACATCTGAGACAAGGAACCACTTTCCCATTTATGAGGCATGTAGCCTCAATCCCCAGGGGATTGGATTTCTTCTTTCTCCTCTTGGCTCTCTTATTAAGGCCGATTCTTCCACTCCTCTTTTCTTTTCTTCTTCTTCTGACATGACAGACCCTTTTCTGTCTCGAGTTCTTTTCTAGCATGGTGCAAGGTAGTACCGGCCACCAAAAAATAATATTATATTATAAGGTGTAAAATAACTTAGAGGTTAAGTTTTAGGTCAACTCCTGTGTATAAATAATAAGTTCGGCCTCATTCCAAGGGTCGGTGAAATTGATGATTTTGCAGTCCATAGCTAATAGCAATTTGGTTTCTCTTAGTTCTTAGTTGCAGAGCTCAATGCTCCTTAGTGGTTAGAAGCTTTTAGTAGATAGATGCTCCCCTGGAGCCACCATTGTAATATGCACCAGTGCTTGCTGTAGATATGTTAATGAAGAAGGAAGGGTTCTTTCAATGATGTTGTTAGCATTCTGGTCTCTGGGTTAACGGTATTTTATGCTTTATGTTCTTTATGTCCTTTACTCTGATACTTCAAGTAGATTAACGACCTCCTTTTACTTCGCTATTGATTAAATATGTGCTGATGGTTATGTATTTCTTTAGTATTTAGTGTAGTATGTTAGAGCATTGTCGATGTTTTGAATGTTTAAGTATAACTATAGGTAGATGAAACATTTCTAACTCTGCAATATCTTTTGAAGTTTATTTGTTAAATGAATGTGTGCTTGTAGGAAACCCCACTTACTTGAATCCCCAGAGAAGATGAGTTAAGATAACCAACTATGCCCCTCAAACAAAATAGTCACATTTCCCAACTTAGCCCCCACACTATCGAGACCTGACTCTCATGTGCTTGGAGGCCAAGGGTATCTCATTTTCCTGGACAACCTTTACAGGCAAAGTTGGTCAGTACCCCGGTACCCGGTGAAAACTTACATCTGTTGGCGGACCCGGTCACAAATATCTTTCAACAAAAACTAGTGCTAGAAGGAGGGCATGAACTCGTCCCCCTCTAAGGATTCAGATTTTATAGTTCCTGAGGGTTCCCCAAGCCATATTTTTGGGAGTCAAACCTTCAGTGGGATTGGATCATTTTCGCTAGCAAGATTCGAAAGAGTTCTTAGATCAACTCCCAATCCCAGATGGTTTGTCAAACTCAAGCCTCCCGCTCGAAAGAAATGGACCCCAAAAGCCAAGTCAACCACCATTGTGTGGGGATCTACACATCCTAGAATACCCAAGTCTCCCAGATGACCCCAAGAACTAGCACTCAACCTAGTCAAAATCCAACACACCCAATGGCTGCGTATTTTGGAAATATTGGGTCCCCAATGGGAATTTTTCTTGGTGCAGCCAACGATTTGCCTTCGCACCTAGAAAAGATTTGTCCCCGATATGAGCACTTAGGCTCACAAACTGCAAAAGAGAATCTGTAGGCATACAAAGATGCCATGAACCAACATTGGATCCAACATCAAGACGTTGTGACCCAGATGTTCCCTTTGTCCCTGGGACAAAAAAAATTGAATAGGTACCTTAACCTTCCTGCTAATTTCATCAAAAGTTGGCAGGACATGGAGGACACCTTCTTGGCTTCCTTCCACATACATGTGGACACAACATGGTCCCACAACCAGTTCATTTATATCAAGAAGGAACTGAATGATCCCCTTGCAGTATTCAACCACCAGTTCCAACGCGCCTTGAAGCAATGCACGGGTCCTTTCATCCCATCTACGGATGTAACTATCCAGACCTATCTCAATGTAATGGACCCCTTCATTGCCACTCTCCTCTAGAGAACCACCACCCTCGGTGACCGGGATACTTTGATGAAGGTTTACAATCTAGCCTTGGAATTGTCCTGTGGTCTTAACAAATCCTTGGGTAGGATCAGGCAGAGCATGTCCTTTAATATGTCACCTGATGAAACTTCATACACTAGGGGATATAACCCCAATTAGGAAATGGGTGCCCCTGCAATGGCCATGAATTCCCCACCACTATCGATAGACCAGCAGGCCTGGTACATGTATCCATCTCAATCCCAGACAACACTGGGTATGGAATCTTTCCCCTAGAACTAGCCGCAGAAAATGCAACAACCACAGACACAACCGACCTGAGTGCCTTTCTTTCAGTCATCCATGGCTGGAGGATTTCTTCCCTCGACTCTTGTGAATGCTGCCACTTTCCCAGGGAACCAACAACAACAACCATCACACTGTGACGTGAACACCCAGTTGACCGCCAAGGTTCAATCCCTCCGGCAAAAATGTTGTCTACACTGATTATGGACATGGGTCAACTGAAGGTAGGGTCCTTTGCACCCCATAACACCAATTCCCAGAGAGGGAATATTTTCTCTAGCCAAAAAAACAACAATGCCAGAGGAAGAAAATACAGCAACAGGCCCCGACCCAATCAATAGTAATGGAATAAAAATGCTAGTACCGGAGGTCTACCTCTGAACCAAAACACCAATCAGAGTAGTGCTGGACCATCTCATTTCACACAAATCATAGACTTCCAGCCCATAACCAACTAGTGTAGATTGCATGACACAGGCTCTCACAATGAGGTAAACTATGCCACACTGGATAAAGTCATCATGACTTCCCAGCTGGACAGACAACAAGCTTCTGATCCTACTCCACCAAAACCTCCTATACAAGAGCCCACTCATGGTACCTTCACCTATGAGACTATCTTCTTTGGGATAGCTAGAGAAGATGAAGAGGAACCTGAATTACAGGGGTTCTTTAATGAATCTATTCTAGCCTTTGAGGCCAATGCCTTCACCAACCCATAGACTCTCTACAACACTCAAAGTCAGGCTAGTAAGGGACCAATTTACATGCCCACACCTCCCAAAGACACTCCTCCTTGGGACAACATGACCGATCGATCTATCCCTCCAAAAGGCTCTATATCTAACCAAGCTAAGGACTCGACTGAGGGAAGCCACCAATTCCCGGGAGGAAGGTTTGACATCATGAAGGCATTAGAACAGACCACCACCTCCATGACCTTGATGGAGGTTTTAGTCAACTATCCCGAGTAGAAGAAGTCCCTTCTCAAGCTCTTGGGAAACCTAGAAGCCGTCAGCTGCCCACCCAAGACTGTCCCTTTTGAGGACACCAATGCGGTTGTCTTCCAGGGAAACACTGAAGATCCTCCCTTCCTGCTAGGCTTGAATATACAAGGAAAGAATATACACAACTTCCTAGTAGATTCTGGGGCTTCGGGAAACATCATGCCTTTATCCATATGCCAGAAGCTCAGATTCTGACCCACCCCGTCTAACGATGCAGCAATCTAGTTAGATAAAATTACTGTAAAAATGGTGGGTGACCTGAAAAATGTCTTAATTCAATTCATCTAGGACCCTAGGATAGCCAGCATAATTGACATCCAAGTGGTGGACATCCCAAAGACTTATGGGATGTTATTAAGTCACAATTGGTCCAAGTCCCTGAATGGATACTTCTCGACCGACTTTTCCCACTTATGGCTCTGTTAGGAAGGAGAATCTAACAAGATCCAGGTTGAAAGTGAGCCCTAGATGAGACAGGCCCTCACTGAAGTCGGGAGGGTGAATGAGGTCCTCTTCTCTGAAACCTCCCCAGGGTGTACCAATCCCTTGAGATCTTAACATTCAATTTCACCTTGGGGGAAGACCCCATAGTTTTGAAGAGAACCTAGGACCTGGAAGAAAAATTGAGGGTTGAGGTTAACTCTCAGGGTGCCGTAGTGGCCCCCGCCACACTCTTGTCTGGCACTTGGTGCCGGGTGTACTACCAAAAACATTCAGAGCTAGAGTGTGAACCATGCCTTGCCACTGTCGCTCGACACATCAATGCCCTCTGGAAGATAGAACACACTGCTGATTCCCCAAGACCCAACGCTTCCACTCACAACGCCTTTTCGGTGCCAGTTATCTGGGAATCCCAATCAGAAATTCCTCCCAAGACAAACCTCACCCATGTGACATCAGCGCCAGAGGAAACTCCTCCCAACCCTCCCAAAGACAATCCAAAGACCACTTTTCCTTCCTAACACCAGATAATGAACAATAGCTATGGACCCTTAAGTTTGATGGGTCCCGATCCAAACAGGGCTGTGGAGCTGGTGTGGAATTGATCAACCCATATGGGAATCCTTCCTCGCATCTTATAGGCTGTAGTTCAATTGCATGAATAATGTTATAGAGTACGAGGAAACACTCACCTTCAGGCCCTGGGTGATTCAGATTTGATTGTTAAACAGGTCCGGAGTCAATACACTTGTCATGATAAGAGGTTGGCTACATACCACAACCGGGCATGGAGCCTTATTAAGGATTTTGATGCCTTTGGCATTGATTTTATTTCCTGGAGATGGAACTATGTCCTGGATGCCCTTGCCATTTCTACCAGCATGCTTGAGCCCATGACTAGCTCGCGACTGTGGAGATTCTCTGTTGAGATGATCCCCACCCCATCCATTCTAGACAATGTCTCCCATTTTCAGGTCTTTGAGGACGATCAACATATCCTGGCCTTCATGGCCAATGTTGGTGTCTTTTAGGACCAGATAGTGGAAGAGAGAGATCACGATGATATTGGACAGGGTGATGAAGATGATGGGATCATGGACTTACCAATTAACACCATCCCTAAGGGGATGGTCGCACTTGAAAAAATCTTTGACTCAGACCCTCGAGGCCAGGAAAAGATATTATCCTCCTCTGATGGAGGAAAATTTGAGAAAGTGAACATCGACCAGTTCGGTGAAGAGAAAATGTTACACATTGGCACCTCCTGCTCCCCTAAGGAGAAGGAGAAGATTCTCACGGTTCTCCAAGAATACATTGATGTGATCGCATGGGGGTATAAGGACTTAAAAACCTATGATACATCCATTATGACTCATACCATCCCACTCAAACCTGATGCTAAGCCTTTCTGGCAAACGCAACGACGGTCAACCCACTGATTAAGCCTCTGATTTATCAGGAGGTTCAAAAACTACTGTCAGGCTAGATAATCTTTCCAATCTAGCATACTACATGAGTTGCCAACCTTGTCCCTGTAGGGAAGAAAAGTGGCAAGATCTGCCTTTGCATGGATTTCCAAAATCTGAACAAATCCTCCAAAAAAGACAATACCCTCTCCCCTCGCTGGATGAGGTATTGCAAATTGTGAATGGATCACAAATGATGTCCTTCTTAGATGGGCACTTTGGGTCTAACGAAGTCATGGTTAAATATGAGGATAGAGACAAAATGACCTTTACCACCAAGTGGGGAAAATTTTCCTACCAGAGAATGCCCTTTGGCTTGATTAATGTAGGGGCCACATTTCAAAAGGCTATGGAAATTGTGTTTGAGGGCCTTGTGAACTGGTGTATAATCATCTACATGGATGATTTGACCATCTTTTCCTAGGACAGGCGTGATCATCCTGCCCACCTTGCCTTGATTTGTGAGAGATGTCGCCAGTATGGAATATCCCTCAACCCTAAGAAATGTATATTTGAGGTCACTGAAGGGAAATTGCTTAGGCATATTATCTCCAAGAAGGATATATCCATTGACCCTGAGAGATTTGAAGCATAGATAAACCTACAAATGCCTGACAACAAGAAAGAAATGAGGTCTTTCTTTGGAAAGATCAACTTTGTCCAGCGGTTCATCACTAGATTTGCCAAGATCGTAAAGCCACTCAACGAAATGATGAAGAAAGATACCAAAATTGAGTGGAGCCCTGAAGAAAATTGGGCATTCACCCAGATTAAACAAATGATAACAGAGGCCCTAGTTCTGGATAGTCCAGACTACTCCCTCCCCTTTTACATTTATTCCTTTGCTTCACCACATTCTACCGCGGCAGTTTTGACCCAGAAGGTCGAAGGGGAAGAATGACCAATCAATTTCATGAGCTCCCCCTTTAAGAATGTTGAAGTCCAGTATTCATCACTGGAAAAGCAGGCCTTTGCTCTCGTTCATGCCATGAATAAATTCTGACATTATATTCTTTGGAGCAAAGTGCATGCTATCATCCCGGACCAGGTGGTAAAATCTCTGTTGATGCAGAGTGAGTTGGGTGAGAGACGGGGGAAATGGATGTCCATCCTCTAGGAATACGATTTGGAAATCCAGCCCATGAAGATAGTCCGTGGCCAGGGACTATGTAGAGCAATGGCAGAAGAGACTCCCCACATTGAATGTCAGACATATATAGTGGATTCCATCACTCAGGATCCATGGTACACAGACATGGTCTACCTATTATTGAATAACAGATGCCTGGAGGGATTGCCCCCAAACAAATGTCGCACCCTGCGGTTGAAAAGCGCACACTTCATGATAAAAAATGCCACACTTTTTTTGCAGGAACTATGAGGGAGTGTACCTCTAGTGCATTGATAGGGTTCAAGCTACAAAGATAATCAAATAATTCCATGGGAAGTATGGAACCAGACATGGCTCAGCTAATTCCACTGCCTAACAGATTCTCCGGGTTAGATCCTATTGGCCCTGTATCTTTAAATATGTCTACACTCATGTCAGGAATTGCCACACTTGCCAAACTGTGACAAATCATGAGCGAAACCTAGCTATGCCTTTGCAGTCGGTCTTCAAAGATAGATCCTTCACCCAATGGGCATTTGAATTTATCAGGGAAATCAACCCCACCTCGTCTGTCAACCACCAGTACATTCTAACTGTGACTGATTACTGCACCTGGTGGTCCGAAGCAATACCTTGTAAAAACAATACGACAGATGTAGTTATAAAATTCCTGGAAGAAAATATCATCACAAGATTTGGAATGCCCTTTGCTATAGTATGAACAAAAGATCACTCTGAAGTTTTCTAGCAACTATTACCCCCAGGGTAACGGTGTTGTTGAATCAATGAACAAAAATTTGCTTAAAGTGATCAAACACTTGTTAGAACAGAATCTCTAGGACTGTCAGTAAAAGGTGAGATTTGCCCTTTGGGCAGATTGTATTCAAATTAAGACCACCCTGGGGACATCCCTATTTCATCTACTTTATGACCAGAACCTAGTGTTCCCCATTAACTTACAAATCCCAGTTTTACAGTTCATGCAAGAATTCAACAACCAGGACAATATCAGGGAGGTTTGGCTTCTAAATCTAGTGCGAATGGAAGAACAAAGAGAAGTGGCCCTTGAAAATTTTGCTCGTCACCAAGCAGTAGTGAAACGATGGTTTGATTAGAGAGCCTAGTATAAGGCCTTTCAGATTTAAGACTTGGTCCTCTTGTGGGATAAAGCCCGAGAAAAGAAAGGAAAACACACCAAATTCCAACGACCCTCTAGCTCAGACCATACTTGATCTCAGAGATTTGTTGGGAAAATACTTATCACCTCAGTACCATGACCAAAGAAGTCATTCCATTGCTCGTCAATGGATAGTTTTGCAAGCATTATTTTGAATGAGGTGAGTTTTTCCAGAATTGTACTATGTGTAAAGTTTGCTCGCTTGTAAATATCTTTCCCAGTGCCCTGTTTAGGGTGCCTTGCAAATAGCTTTGTTGGCTATCCTCTGGGACCACCCCTTTTCTTTTTGTTTTGTTTTAGCTTTGTTCTTTCTTTTTGGGTTCCCAACATTTTGTTCCCCTTTTTGTAGACCGGTATGCTTCGCATAACACCTATTCTCCAGGATGGTACCTTTTGCATTATGATGAACTCAAAATCTATTGTTAGCATGGTGGAATTGGTCCGATCTCCAAAGTTATTTTGAAGTTGGGTAATAGGCTATGAGTAATCTTCATTGGGTTCATCCCCGAAAGTTTGGAAATCAGTTAAATTAAAATCTAAAGGAACAAGTAATCAAACACACCGAGAGTAGATCGGTCGCACTAGTTTGTTGGCCCAAGTTTGAAAAACATACAAATTCTTCCCAGGTCTGGAGTTTTTCATCCCTATTTAGTAAATTGGAGTGGATGGAAGGGTAAAATAAGTACCACTGTTAAAATTATCTAAGCCTCAGCTTAATGGTGAAAGAAATACCGCCCTCCCATCCAGAAAATAATAAAATAATAAGGAAAGAAAAGAGTGGAGAAACTCTGGTGTCTGGGGGAAACGAGAAAATTTGACGACTTTGGATTGATATATCTAGTGCCTCTTCTTTGCTTCTCCCAGAGGTCATTGGCTTGATTTTCTTTCAAAGCACACACTTCACAACTGACAAAAGACCATGGATTGAATCATGTATTGGCCAGATGTTCTCAGATGCTTCAAACTTTGCAAGCAGGATGCTCCCTATAATGATTGATTATGGTTTTGTTAACCAGAGATTCTATGGTTCTCAAATGTGCTAAGCCATTCATCCTCGATAGTCGGAATTTGTTATGCCCTACATACCCATCCCTACATTTTGTGGGAAAAATGTTGGGTCCCCTCTTTTCGCTTTGGTTCTTGCCTTGTCTTTTGTTTTCTTTGTTTCCTTCTCTAGGCTTTCCCCCCCATGAGGTTTGTTTTCTTTCTTCTTTTGTCTTTCATTCCTCTAGGACTTGGTCTTGGACTTTGTTGTTCTTTCCACAGATGGATTTCAGACTCTGGGATTCTCTGCCATGATGTCTTCTTCTCGCAAGAAGGTATGGTCACATGGAATCCCCGGGCCCAAAGTCTGGAGGTTTTCCTATTCTGGAGTTTGTAGAGAAAAGGGTAACTTGCTTTTACCTTGGCTATAGATAGGAATTACACATCACTTTTAAAGTTACCATGATCAAAACACTTGTGCATCAAGAGAGAATCAAAGTGAATTAAGACAATTTTAAACTGCTTTTTCTCCCGTGTTTAGTGGTTGGTTACTAGTGATTTTGTAGTGACTATTCACGGTAATCCCTAGGGTTATCTTATTGCAAGGTGCCTCCCATGCCTACCTTCTCCATTGTGTTCATTTTATTAGGTAGGCTCTCAGCCCTTGTCTTTTCATTTTTCAATTTTCTGGTTTTGTTCTCATTTCACTCTGTGTTTTTGTTTTCTGTCTGGTTTTTTGCCCGTTGTCTTTGCCATGTCTTGTGGTGCTGGTCTTCTGTCACCTCCCGTTGGTGGGTTGGCACTAGTAGAGGGTTGTTCGCCCTCTATACAGTTGAAGCATAGGTGGTTTCCATACATTCCACATGGTGTTGGTTGTTTTTAAATTATGTAAACTCTGTAAGTTATGTATATATGCCTCAGCTCTATTGTAATTCTAGTGTATATCCTTCTAGTGTTGGGTCAAGTTCACCATGCTTATGTCTGGTTTTCCAAATTTTGTGAGCTTACACACATGGTGGAATACCACCTAGTTTGAACTTGGCTCTTGGCTGGTTTCAACCATGGTGATTTCTCTCTAAGCCATCAAGTCAGTCTTTATGGCGCATTTATTTCCCATTCACACATTTAAGATCCGTCAAGTGGATTTCATCTCACGTGCATTCTGATAGTTGGCGCTGCCATCACCATAAATCCCATTTATTGCATGGCCATGTGATACCCATGTAAGCCTGACAACTCACCTTTCGGTCACATCTCCCAATAGTTAGTTTTCTAGACTCCAGGTCCTACGTACTCACCCAACCTATATCTTACTTCTGTCAAGTATGCTGAAACCCCTGGGCCCGGATGGTGGTTGAATTCCAAAGTCAACATCATATGCATATCTTTCCAGATTTTAATGCAAACTAAATTTTCAGGTGAAGTGCACAATGTGGTGGTAAGTTCTCTAGAATCTGGAGTAGCATTTTTTTAATCTTATGAGAATTCTAACGGTCGCCTTACCTTGCAGGTTTTCAAACATCACATTTTCACTATGTCGGAGGCTTTTGCATCCTCACCACCTGGGAGTCCAGATCTCCGCACCACGGCATTCACCAGGGAAACCGTCAGGTCTAAGATTGAAAGGGCCCTACAAAAGCTTCCCCTTAGCATGAAATATTTGAAGGACAATATTGTTATAGGGTCAAAGATCGAATCTAAGGTCCAGTTGATTATTGACACCAACGTCAGAATGTCGGCAAAAATGCAGGCCTTGGTCAAAATGATGTTCATCTAGCAAACCGTTGGGGACTAATTGGCCATCAATGTTGGAGAATTTGGGATTCTAAAGGCCACTTACTTCCCATGTTTAGTGCAAGCCCTGAAACTTATTCTCACTCTGGTCGTGCACTACAACTCCTCTGTCCGGGCCATCATGCTTGCCGCACCAGTCCCAACCGGATATCCTACACCCATGGTCTCCCTGGATGCTGCAACTTTTTGGTAAAGTTTGGGGATTCCCCAATTTGACAAAGCAATCATCTTCACCCAATCTGATGCATTGACACAATTTCAATAGCTAGAGGTTATGGCTCGACAATATTTGAGTAAAAAATAGTTGAAGACCCCAAAGAAAGATTCCAAAAGAATGAAGCTGGAAATCCCTAGATCTGAATTCAAGGAAAGTATCCAGAAGGGGATCATAAAATTATGTAGGATCTTTGGGCTATCCCATGCCCAGGAATTCTTAGGATGGATGTATTACTTCCTATTAGGCATCTTCATCAACGAACAGTATTTTGATTGGGCCACCATCATTTTGAACCATGTGGACACGTAGTTCCTTCAGGCGGCCCAGACCTCTAAATTTTATATGACATCCTATGTTCTCTGGGCCCTAGCACAACAAAGTCTTGTCACAAATGGGCTTCTCACATCAGGTTTACTTAGGGTTGGCCCGGGCCAAAAGGCTCCTTGGGATTATTTCCCACAAATCCAATGGGAGGCTACTTTCCTCAGCTTCTATCGAGTGAATGATGCCTTCATTTACTACAACCTTCTCGCACCTACTTGGGATGCCAGGTACTGCCTCTCTAAGGAGGTGATGGACTTGGTCAGAAGTTATGGCCACTACTACATCCAGTTCCAGTAGCATACTTACATTCAGGTAACCGACTTCTCTAGGAAACCCTATTTGTTGCCCAAGCATTGTGGGAACAAAATAATTCTTTTGGAATACTGCCGGCAGATCCTAGAACTACACACCCTTTACAATGTGAAGAAGTTGGTCAATGTTCCATTCCCATTCACCTGTGGGAATTACTCATGTAGTCTGGCCACAGCCAAAGAGGAGGACAATGAGCTTCAAAGCTTGGGCTTAACATAATTCTATCTGGAGCAAAAGAACTTTGATCCGCTAGGTAAAATAGAAATGACACTTCCCCAGGCATCAGATCCCCATATGTTCCACATGGAGGACTTCTGGGAAGATTTCCAAGATTATTTTGAAGCCCGGAGCTGACACTTCATCTAGATGAAAATGGGGATGATGGAGAGGTTGAATCTTCAGAAATTCTCGGGTGAGTTTTCAGACACTGGGTCCACAGTAGACCATCAGTACAAAGAGAAGGGGATAGACAAGAAGACTCTTCCTGCAATGGATGGAATTCCCAGGAGGGGAAAACTATTGAAGATATCACTCACGATGTGGTCGAGCGTAGCCACACTTATATCAAAAGGGCGTGCCCAGGAAGTACACACAAAGTTTGCCCGACAATGTAGAGATTGACTTCTAGGGCTGGAACCTCCTCATAGAGGGAGGATAAAGGAAAAATAATAATGGGGACCCAGTTGCAAACCCCATCTGAGATCCCCGTAAAAGAGAAAATGCAAAAGATGCTAGCGGTCTCCCAATAGATGAAAGATAAACTAATCACACGATTGGCCACCCCGGTCCTCATGACCAGGCCCGTTCATCTTCCCTCTTCCCCTTCGCTGGTAGCATTGATAGTCTGAGCAATAGGAGCCAGATCAGAAGAGGAGCAAGAAGCTTTAGTGGATGCAGGGGCCCCTTTGGTAATGAGGAGAAAGAAAAAGAAAACTAATTCTCAACCAAGGGCGGAGCCAAAACTTGGAATGTCAAGCATCCAAGAAGTACAAATCCTTTCTTCTGACTCTCCAAAGATAGAGAAATAAATTGGGGGCATCCCAGAGATCCCCCTCCCCATGATGAGTTTGATAATGTATTTGGAACTGATGAGTTTGGGAACTTGCAGGGGGGTATTCGGAGATCAGTTTAAGAAATTATCGTAGAGGATGAACTCCCAGAGCAAGAGCCTACACAAGAGCAAGAAGCCTGGGTAGAAGAAAAGAGGGGACAAGAATAGGTGGATACCTCTAAAGTCCCAGAGATACAGGTTATAGGGACTAAGGGAAGACAGACATAGGATGAGAAAATGGCATGGGTTGGGGAAATTGGACCCATGGGAACAACCGTGACCCCAACTATCATGATCCAAACACCACTCCCAAAGGTAACATTTGGCGAGGTGATCATAGTGGCCCAAACATGGAATCTTGGGCCGACACCTCACCCACCTCCAGAGAATACACCAGGAGAAGAGAACATCCCAGCAATGGAGGCTGATGAACAACAATAGGAGGAGAGGAACCCTAGGGAAACAAATGACGATCCTAACATTGTCAAGGATATAGACACTGGGGAAAAAGATACAAGCACCATTAGAGTAAGTATCACCGGTGAACTTAAGGATACATGGAATAAGTCAGAAATGGCTCATACTATCGAAGGGGCGCAACAAGACCATGGGGAGAAATAATAGGAATAGATTTTTTCTACAAAGCCACCCCTACCACCACAATGGTTGGTGGAGTCTTGCAAGAGAAATGCCCCAGTGATTCCCAAGGCCCATCTCTCCTTGGTGGAGATGATGGCACAAATGCAGGACCCTCCCAAGACCAAGAAAGCCCAGATAGTCCATACTCTTTGGACTGGGCCAGGCAGAGATACAGTCATGGTAATTGTGACACCTTCCCCATGTGTAGATGAAGCAACAACTAAGGCCAATGAGTACTCCATCATTGAGGTATCACTGGGGAAGAGAGGGAAACAGGGTGAACTCAACCTTTTGAAAGAAGTGACCAAGGCGGTGGAGGCCCGTTATGAAAAGGAGGCCCACAAATTCAGGGCAGAAAAAGAAAAGAATGCTAATCTCATGGGGTTGGTGATGGAGCTCGTGCAACCTCTTACTACTATTCTCCCGGGTGCCTCCACATCTGACATACCGCTCCCTCAGAGTAACATAGATTCATTAAGGGCAATGAAAAGAAAAGCCCAAGTAGTTGATAAGTGGGTCACAGAACAGGTGGGAAACATTTGACGTTTCTTGGCATCCACACTCCAAGACTTGTATGTAGCCATAAATAATCTACATTGGACCGAAACTACTATCTCCATCTGGGAGGGAGACATAAAAAATTATGAGGCATGGAAAGCCGAGATAGAAGAGCTCATCGGCATCGGAGAAGAAATTGTCTCCAAGGCCAAAATTTTAGGAGAGGAGTCTTTTGACTTTGTCCAAACCGAGCACTCCAGACTTGACCTCACATTGGAGGTAATCAAGCAACTGGTAGGGGCTATGCGTGACAAAGTCCAGGAAGTTCAATATTTTTTCAATTTATACAAGTCATTTGTCTCCAAGGTCTCTAGAGATAATCCCTTCAGGAGTGAAACATGCACTCCGGAGGAATATGTCCTGGGAAACTTTGACGAGCTGATGGAGTCTTGGTATGGATCCCTGGAGGGAATGGATGGAGTGAAAATGTCAAGGCTCACTCGCATGGTGCTTCAAAGTCATGACATGCCAAAGATGGCCATGGAGTTCAAGATAAATGTTCCAGACTTGGACGAGCAATTGGAGGTGGCCAAATACCGACGGGCTGCCCTTAAGGACATAGATGAGGATGGGATCGCCCGACTCATGAAGACATTCAATGATACTAAAGAACAATAAGGTCCTTCAGACTTTAGAGATGATCAATCAGGAGATGTAATTTTTGTATTCATTCATTCTTTGGGGTATGGTTCTCTGGATCCTGGACTTTTGGATCCCACAATTTTGTATTCTTAAAGTGACCCGTGTCACGGTTCCCAAAGCTGACCGGTCACTTTCAAGGAAGTTAGTAAAAGGTGTCAGAAAATAGGTGACTGCAACAAGGCATGTTAGCTCAATAAGAGGGTTCTGACAGATTGTATTCCCAAGGCGTTGCCTCAACATACACCTGGCACATCAGAGACAGGGCACCACTTTCCCATTTATGAGGCATGTTGCCTCGATCTCCGGGGGATCAAATTCTTCTTTCTCCTCTTGGCTCTCTTCTCAAGGCCAATTCTTCCACTCCTCTTTTCTTGTCTTCTTCTTCTGACATGACAGACCTTTTTTTGTCTCGAGGTCTTTTGTAGCATGGTGCAAGGTAGTACCGGCCACCGCAAAATAATATTATATTGTAAGGTGTAAAATAACTTAGGTTAAGTTTTAGGTCAAGTCCTGTGTATAAATAATAAGTCTGGCCTCATTCCAAGGGTCGACAAAATTGATGATTTTTTAGTACATAGCTAATAGCAATTTTGTTTCTCTCATTTCTTAGATGCAGAGCTCAATGCTCCTTAGTGGTTAGAAGCTTTTAGTAGATAGATGCTCCCCTGGAGCCACCATTGTAATACACACCAGTGCTTGCTGGAGATATGATAATGAAGAAGGAATGATTCTATCAATGATGTTGTTAGCATTCTCATCTCTGGGTTAACGGTATTTTATGCTTTGTGTTCTTTATGTCCTTTTCTCTAATACTTCAAGTAGATTAACGACCTCCTTTTCCTTTGCTATTAATTAAATATGAGCTGATGGTTCTGTATTTCTACAGTATTTAGTGTAGCGTGTTAGAGCATTGTCGATGTTTTGAATGTTTAAGTATAACTATAGGTAGATGAAACATTTCTAACTCTGCAATATCTTTTGAAGTTTATTTTTTAAATGAATGTGTGCTTGTAGGAAACCCCACTTACTTGAATCCCCAGAGAAGATGAGTTAAGATAACCAGCTATCCCCCTCAAACAAAACAATCACATTTCCCAATTGAGCCCCTGCACTGTCAAGACCCGACTCTCATGTGCTTGGAGGCCTGGGGAATCTCATTTTCTCGGACAACCTTTACAGGCGAAGTTGGCCGGTACGCCGGTACCCGGTGACAACTTACATATTTTGGCAGACTCGATCACAAAGACCCATCAACAATTACATGTCTAGAAAAATAATGGGATGAGTGGGGTTCTTTCATCGTCACAATACAGGTTCTCTCATTGTCACCATTGTGAGTGGGTTAATTTTTCTACCATATAATAAAATCATCAAAATCAACTTAGTGATAAAAATATTTTGAGTTGGATTCCTCCTGAGCTCGATAACTGTACATCCTTAGAGATAAATGATTTATCCTTTAATTCATTGCAAAGCAACATTCCTAGTGCTCTAGGTAAGTTGCAGGGACTTGTAAATTTGACACTCAGCCACAACAATATCTCTTGTTAAATTTCATGATTCAGAGTAATGATCTTCTTTTCTTCTTTCTGAGATTTGTGTAAAATATTAGAAGAAAAAAAAAAAAGAGTTATAGAGATTAAATGATATATGGAACAAAGAACAAACAACAAGTTTTATCATAGTTCACCAAACATGGCTACGTCCACACTGAGCAGAGCATTATTACTATATCAGTTAAAAAAATTACTTAAAATGGTTATAGCAATAGCTTTAAATAAGCCCTCCAAGATTATGGAATGCAAAGAGTCAAGTATGGAGGGAAAGAAGAGTTGTCCATTGGGCTTCATCTCAACAATTTGGTTTCTCTGCTAGCTATCAAGTAAAAGTTTTCTTCCCTTCAGAATGAGGGGCGAACATCTTTCAAAATAAACTTCACTTATATTTATGCAAATATGTATAACAACTTTTAAAGAAATATGTAAAGCTACACAATAGCCTTAAAATTGTCACAACTTTCTTATGTCTCAGTGAAATTTTAAGTTTTAAAATATTTTTAAAAAATAATTGTAAAAAAATTGAAGGAAAATATAAAAATATAAGTATTTTTCTATTATCAATTTGATAAAATGGTTTTAAAAATTTTAAATTGGTTTTACAATATAATATAATTATTTATATTAAGTTTCAATTATGAAGATATATAATAAAATTATATTAATTCTATTATCACTACAATAAGTTGGTGCAAAAATTATTATTTATTTTAATTTTTATCTAGAGCACGTGGTTGAACAATAGTGCAAGATTTTTAAATATGAATCTTTACAATAACTATACATCTTTTTTGTCAACCTTTTGTTTTCTTTGATGCCAAACTGTTAGAGTATTGTTAACTTGTGTGCACAAAGTGTGCCTAAATATACAAGAGAGAGCATTTGAGGTAGAGGTTCGATATTGGAGGATCATATGTTGTTTTAACGTCTGGTGGTGATGGAAAGTTAGTATATAGTGACAAGTATGAGGAGCTAGCATATGCAAGAAAAGGTATTTGAAGTTGGTGACTTACAATTTTGGTATTATCATGTATAGTTTGTGAATGTTGCACTATCCTATTTTTAGGTCCACATAAGTTCAGAGGTCGAAGTTGTAATTTTTTTTAATTAACAGTGAGGTTTTTCACTAGGATGGTCAATACCGGTTTGCAGAATGCTCCACATTAATCTCCATTGATGTTTCCAAGTGTGCAGTTTTGGAGACATGTTCTAAATGTTTGTGCAATGTCCTAGTTCAGATATCTTATGATGATTTTATCTGCAAGTGAAGTTATGTTTCTCTATTTTCAACAATCTTGTCTGTGTCAGTTTGTAGAAGAATCAGTTGATTTTGATGACTTGATTTATTACCTAGTGGTATGAATATGATTTGGAGGAAGAGTTGAGAGGTTTTTATGGATTTTACCATGGTGTTTTGAGATCTACATAAAGTTATGAGAGTTGGAGAATATTTTTGCGCAACCTGATAAACATGTTCTTATGTTTTTTATATATTGCATTTGGTGCCAACTTTAAAGGATATTGCAATGTGTTCACTTTGATAAAATAATTTTTGGAAGGTGTATTATGGTGTATTTTCGTTTCCTTTATCTCTTGGGGTGGATCACATTGTGAGTAAGTGTTAGTTGTGGCTAATTTTGTGCAAATGATGCTTATCTCTATCACGACTAACTTAGTTGTGTTTTTGGATGATCAAGTTGATATAAAAAGATATCCATATGGTTGAGTTTAGTAAGGATTGATGTGGACTGCGTATGGATCAAATGTGAAGTTAGTGTGATGTGAATGTGGAAGAGAATTGGCATAGTATTGATAGGCATGATAGATGGAGGGACATAAGGACCCAATATAGATGGAAGATTTGACGGTCTCAGCTTTGGGATATAAGGACCAAGGATAGATTTGGAGGACGGAGAAGACTGATGCTTACATTTAAATAGAGGGATATAAAGTGTGGAGGGGATATCAACATCTTTAGAGTGAGCTGCATGGACAAGGCTCTTCTCTTTTGAATTAACCTTTATTTCAATTGGTGCATGAGTAGCTTTGATAGGAGAAATTTTGATAGGAGCAGCTGAAGCTTCAGGAGATTTATTTTTCTGCATGGGATTTTCTTGAGGTGTATATGGAGGAGCATGGCAATTAGATGAAGAGATGCTATGATCTTGACAAGGATCTTTAGATGGTGTACAAAGGATACCTTTCTCTTGATTTTCAATAGGTTCATTAGAGATGGTGGAAAGGATATCTTGATCTTTCTTGGGAGATAAAGGATGTTCTTGGAAGAAATGGAAGGGGATAGCAAAATTATCATGGGATTCTTGAGATATGCGAAACTGGTCAACCATTGGATTAATATGGATGGTGTCTTGATCTTGATCAATACTAATATATGTTTCTTCACATTGTGGATTCTCCTCTTGACATGGAGCCACTTTTAAGGACGAGGTAGGAGTTTTGATCTGCATATGGGGTTCTTGGCATGTTGATGGATAGTCATTTGGAATAGGCATGATAAGTGTTGAAGCACATGGAAGCTTGGGGTCTATGATCTTTGAAACCTGAGAAGGACTTGCAGTCGTATGCGGATTAGCTTGGATCTCTTTTAGAGATAGTCCTTGAGGGTAGACATAGTCATCATTAGGTTCAGTTTTTGACAGAGATGATGAAGCTTTAGAAGATGGAGGAATGGTGGAAGAAGTATATGTGAGATGGGAACTATTGCTAGAAATAGGTTCTTGATATTGATCATGCTTGAGATTAGTATCTTCACTAGGTGATTCATTAGGATTTTCCACTTTGATTATTCCATCATCTATGAGATCTTGGATTTTATGTTTCAACTCCATGCAAGATGAAGTTTCATGCTTGTTATTTTGATGATATGCACAATAGTTACTAAAGAAGTTGGATCCAATTAACGTGATTTTAGGCAACGTGACAAGGTCATTCTCAAGAATTTCTTCCAATGAAGATTCTTAAGATTGTCCCAAAGGAGTAAAGACTCTCTTTAAATGATCATTAGGCACTTCTTGACTTGCAATATCCTTCTTTTGTAGATAGAAAGGAATTTCATCTGATGTTATCCTAGCTTTTTCTACATGCTCTTGATCAAAGTTGGGATTGTCATGAAACTGGTCTGGATCAAAATTGGGATTGTCATCAAATTGTTCTTGATCACAGTTGGGATTATCATACCAAGACTTATCCATGTTGGAATAAAGTGGAGAGATGTGAGAATCCTTTTCCCTCTTTAATCGTTGGAGTTCAGATCCCAAAGTTTGAAGTTGTTTCCCTAAAGTTTCCCTAAGAATCTTGTCTTTGGTTTTAGACATTGTAAAATTGTCTTGATACGCTTGCTTGTAAGAATCAGTTGGTTCACAACTTGAGACAACCAGTTCTAGACTATAGATAATAGGGAAATAAGAAATCAGACCCCATACAAAGTCAGATCAGGAAGATAAATGGACTCAGTTTTCGAGATAAAAAACCAGATTTTGAAACATAGTGAGAACTATTCTCTGACAAGATTTCTAGGTTTAGGATAGTTTTATGATGATACAAATCACCAATCTCCATTTCAAGGTGACAAGCATTCATTTACAAACATGAAGTTTCAATCAAGCAGTAGTGACACAAACAGTAGTCGTAAACAGTTCTACCAAGGACAAAGCAACTTGGTAGAATCATGGGAGTCTTGAATTGATGACGATACAGACATTTTAAGACTCAAAAACAAACACTTAGTTATCCCTACAAAGAAAATTGGTTGAGAAGACAAAATATGTGCCCCGCTGTCTTATGCGTATGCGTGCACCTCACACAACAGTGTCACCCTCGAAAGAGCGCCCATGTTTTTTGTGTTTCCAAGGACTAAGTATATATGTTTGAAGGTTACCCTTAAAATAGGGGCCAACGTCATATACCACTTCAAGCATCTAGGTGCATACCTATGTCGAGAATCTAGGGGAGAGATTCTTCCCTCTCCCTGTGCACAGATTATGTATCCTTTCAGAGGTGAACCAGGTTGGAAACTAACTAAGAGAGTGTTTAGTAGGATTCCATTCACAATAACCTTCGGTGCCTCTGATATAGAGCTGGGGCCTCACAACCACACCAACACTTGTAAGTCATACACCCTTGCAAGCAAGGCTGGGAGCAGCGCCACTCAGTACGACAAACAAGGCTTTCTCACGATGATAGTTGAAATCATGAGAAAGAAGTTACCATGGCTTTGGAGTCTTTGGACTCAACAAAGAAGAATTTATTAGAGTGAGGTGGAATCACCGGCGATAGGTGTGTACTCACTTGGGTCATTCCCGGAGGTTCAACTTTGGGTAGGCCCTCTAAAGGTGACACAACTTGGTTCGGATTCAAGGGTTTGATTTTTTGATTCTCTTAGTGAGAGAAGAGCATACTTCTCTACCTTTTTACCTCACCCAAACACATCAAGCATATTCATCACCGAGATAGTTTCACTCCACCAAATCCACAAGCCTTTGGGTTTCTGATTCTCTCAAAGAGAGAAGAGCATAATCCCCTAACAAGTAGAAGTGCTA
>MU227312.1:459505-524768 GCA_018584345.1 Thuja plicata
TTTGTTTAACAAAGCTTGTATATGTAATAATGTTATGATGCAGATTCAAGTTCAAGCAAATAAAGTGGCTCTAGAAGTAGCTCACCTGCAGGAGCTGCTCAATCATTGGGGCAATGCTCCCTGCACTGTTGCTCGGGTTCCTCTGGATGCCCTTTCTATCGAGGGTACGCCTCCCAGAGGCCGCCGCCACGGGCGCAGTTCTTCAGCGCCCCGCTCACACACTCCTCGGTCCCAGGCTCCTCATCACCACTCTCTGAGAGGTGGTGGGGACGGATGGCGGCGCCGCTCGGCTTCTCTGCCTCCTCGGCCTTCTGGGTGGGCGCCAGCTCTGACACAGCCTACCCCTCCTGATGCTCCTAGTGCTCCCCGTGGTTGGGATTGGCCTCCTGCCACCTCTTCCAAGTTTCCCCTCTTGGCTCTTGCTATCTCCCCGCCCAGGGCGGATGAAAAAGAAAAAGAAAAAGAAGATGATGATGGTTGGTCACTTCCCGACCCTCCTATCAATCCCACTAAGGCATGGGGATTGGATGATAAAGATCCTCCACCTTCTGCTACTGCTCTTGCTTCCTAATGGCTTTATGTTTTTTTGATGAATAGTCTTCATTTCTGGCTCTACCGTGTGAACTCTGCGGGGTGATTTCTATATCCCCCGGCACCTTTTTTGTGGATATGTAACTTTAATATTTTTTAATAGAAAAGGCGCTATTCATCAAAAAAGTGTATCATGAAGGTTGCTGCATTATCATGGGTCAAACTAGTCAACAGATGTGTTGGGTTCAACTGTTCCTTTTCATTGATGACACATCTAAACATTTTCTCACACATTCCTATTTATGTATGTTCAAGAACCTATATATTAAACATTCTTCCCATCTTAATTCATAATGTCCACGAAATGGTGTGGGAGTTTATAAATATGCATATGAGGAATATTTCAAAGGTAAATATAATGAAACAATTAAATTGGGATGTTTTTTATATGTTGTAATTATTATTTAGTTTTAATTTGTTTTAGTGAAATTTTTTAATATCATTATATATGCTATGTATTATATAATATTAAATTATTAATAATTATTACTAATCTATATTATTATACATATATTATAGTTTAATATTAGTTATATAAAATAATGTGTATGTTATTATATAGTAATTCTAATATATTAATTAAAAATAATTTTGATCTATTTTTTTGCAAAAAATTGTGTAGTACATAAGTTCAATTATAAATCACTAATTCGTGGCCATTTTTTAAACATATTTTAATTGAGATAATCATATCTTTACTTAATTAATATTTGTGTTTCTTTTCATTTGTTTTATATAATGTCTCAATGAATAAGGATAATTGGTTATCTTTAAAATGAAATTAATTTTTATGTCAAAGTTATAGTTTCAAAAATTAGCATTATATCTTATATTTTATATAATTTAAATTTATTTAAAATAATATTTTGGTTATATTTATAATTATATGTTGTACTCTATAATATAAATTATTAAGTATAAGTATAATATAAAAGAATAATTGATATATAATATTTTTAAGATAATATTCATTGAGCTACATATAATATATAATCATATTTTGAATTATATAATATTTAAGAAAATAAAAATTATATCTTTATTATATTGTATTGTAAGTTACTAAATTCATTTAAAAAAAAAATATTATAATGATATTTGAGCCTCCCAGTTGGTTATTAAATTTTCAATACTATATCTTCCTTTAATGAATCGAACAAGTCTAATAGACCTCAGCTTAATGATACCACTATTGATGGAATTGCACAAGGTACCAGTAGCTAAGGCCTCCATGTAGAGTGGAGTGGAGTTTTATCTCCAAGCTATGTTTCTGCTTGACTTCGAAAAGGCTTACAACAGAGTGGAGTGGAGTTTTATCTCCATGATGCTGGAGGCCTTTGGATTTCCTATTTTCTTATGTGATGCAGTCAAAATGCTCCTTAATGATGCTTATGCCCAAGTTGATATCAATGGATCCCTATCATAAGCCTTTCCCCTTGGCCGATCCATCAAACAAGGTTGTCCTTTGGCTCCTTCCCTCTTTTCTATTGCTACGGATGCCCTGTTTTACATTCTTAGAGACAACACCCTTTCCCCCACTATTAAGGGTATTTCCCTTCCTAATGGATCTGAACTTATTAACTGTCAATTTGTGAATGATACTGCCATTTTTCATGAATCTACTGAAGATAACTTTGAAGCTCTGCAAAAGAAACTCAAGCTCTTTTATACTATTTTTGGGGCTCATCTCTCTCATTCCAAATTAATGTCTCGCATGGGATGAGCAACCGCTAGCCTAGTTTAATAAATATGACTACCAGTGGGGTGGGCCTCAAAATATTGTCAGATATGTGGGCATACCTTTCTCTGTTAAACCTTCTCCCAAAGATATGTGGCTTTGGGTTAAGGAGAAAATTACTAAAAATTGAATAAATAGCACAACATATCTCTATCCCTGGTTGGTAGAGTGTGAATCTTCCAAAAACATTCTTTCATCTTACAACATTTATTATTCTTTTGCCTAGATGTTCAGCAGTTACCAAATTTAAGAAATCCAAAAGGCAATAAGGAACTATGTATGGTCGGATGACAAAGGGAACAAAAAGCTCCATGTTGTTAAATGGGAGTGCTTCCATACTGAAAAACTCCTTGGGAGTCTGGGTTTGAAGGACATTAAAACTATGGAGATCGCCCTGGCTACCAAATGGATCTTTCACTCTTTGTCTGGGGATGATCCTTGGAAAGTTCTTGCTAGGAGAAATATTGAAAGAGGCTTCCCCAAGAATGCTAAGTTGTGGAAAAATTTACCTTTTAGTGACTTGATCTTTGGGTTCTTTTTGGTTGTGGTTCAAGGCTCGGTTGTACTCAAGTCCATTTCGAAAGCCTGGAGCAAGGTCTGAATTTACACTAGTAACAAGTCTTTCCATGATGGTAATTAGCTCTTTGGTGAAAGGTCCATTTGGTGGAACTTGCAGTCTTCTAGTAAGCCCCTTGCCCTCTCCCAAGGATGTTCTGCCAGGTATCGGTATAAGTTGGGCATCACTCAATTTATGGATCTTTTTGAATATGATAGTATCATTAGTTGGGATGAGATAAGGCTCAAATGTAACATCCCTTTATCTCAAAAAGGAACTTATGATCTGATCATTAAAGCTTGCAGGGATCTTCCCACTTATTGTCATGTTAATTCATATAGAATATTAAATACTAAATGGCCAGATGGAACCATTATGACCACAATCAAATCCAAAAACATCTACAATATGATTGGTTATAATGACTCCATCATTGACCATGTCAATAATATCTGGTACTCTAATCTTGATATCTCCCCTGGAAGAAATACTTTGGGAAGTTATCAAAAAGCCCCATAGATCCTAAGATCAAATTTTTTAAATGGCTTTTGACTCTTGATAGACTCCCCATCAGAAAGGATTTCTCTACGACCCAATACTATAACATTTATAGACTTCCTGAATCTGGTAGACATATATTTTTTGATTGCAGTTTTGCCAAAGAAATCTAGCTAATGTTTGGTATTTCTCTTCCTAGAGACATTAATGTTTTTGAAATCATTATAGGACATATTGATGGGGTTAAAAAGGATACTAATTTTCTTTGGAATATTCTTTCTTCTAACATACTATGACATATCTGGAAATGCAGGAACGAGGAAAGGTTTGAAAACAATCCCAGGATTCTTACAGAGTCTTTCAAAAGTCTAACTTATTTTTGAAAAAATTTGCAGATGCACATTACCATGAGGGTGAAAAAGGAAAAGTTTAAAAGACTCCTAGAAAATGGATATGCCACATTCTTCGCCTTTGAGATTAATGATGGACATGTGTGGAGGAGTCATATGGACAACTTGCAGATATTTGAGAGAACTATAAAGGAGCTCAACTTGTAACTTAAGGAACATCAAGAGAACTTTGGATAACATGATCCTCTTGCTCGACCAGATTCAGAAGAAGAAAAATATCGTTTAGATGGAGGGCACCATGGGATGGATTGCATGGGTGGATGTTTTTGATGATCTTCTTTACTAAATTTTTGTATCTTATAAATGAAGTCTAGAAAGCCTAATCTTTTGATACTCTCGGTTTGAGGTTGTGCCTCTATTTTGTGAACTTAATAATGTGATTTTCTTAACATGGTTCTGTAATTTTGTGCTGATCACCTTATTATCAATACAAAAAAATATTATAATGATATTTATCATTATATATTAGATTTAAAGACACGTTATGTTATATTATATGGTATAATTTAAAATAACACGTGTATATCTAATCTAAATATATATATATATCTCTATCCCCTATCTCTATCTCCTTAACTCTGCCTACATCTTTTAAAATGTGCTTTGTCTTTCCCATTATATGTACCTCTTCATCTCTCATTCTTTCTATCCCTCTCCATATCCTCTCTCTTTCTATATATCTCCATCTCCCTCTCCACCTCCACCTCTATCTCTCATCATTCATACACTCCTTATTTCTCCGTACTTTCCTCTATCTCTATATGTCTCTATATGTATGTATGTATGTATGTATCTATGTTTGGGTATAAGATTTAATGTTTTTTTTTCCAATAAAAGTTTCAATTGAAAAGTCTATTTTTCAATCAACTATTGAATCCAAGCATGATTGAAAAAAAAACCTTTAATCTGAAAGATAATGAAGATGAATTTGAATGCATCGCTTCTCCATTGAGCCCTTTGTGTCATAGACATCATCATGACCTATTAAATGACCTCATGTACTACAAAAATCTACATAACTAATAAACCAAAATGTATTCTAATTTACCTTTCAAATTTCTTCAGCGTACTCATTGGACACCAAGGTGCAATTGCTAGTATGTAAAGAATGACCATACCTAAATTTATTCTCTTATAAAGTGACAAATGTTTCAATTGTATGAAACTTACTCTTCCTAGCATTAGAGGACTTTCGGGGAAAAGATACAACCAAATATAATCATAGTAAATGCTAAAATGACCAAACTAAACCATGTCTAAAGTCCGTGAAAAAGAGAGACACGTTACAACTATAATATAAGTGGATGTGAAGAATAATCAAACCTGGATTCAAGAGATTCTCGACCTTAATGTGCCCATTTTAGTGTACAAGGCCACTTCATATTTTGTGCGACTGTTCATTTCTGAACTTCAGTTTTTTATGAGTGACAATGGACAAGTGTGAAGAAGCATTGTAAAAGAGCTCACAAACTTTGTTTTATTCAGTTTACCCCCTCTTCGAAGCTTATAGAAAATAACTGTATCTAGTAAGTGTTAAGGCCAAAAAATATCACCCTAACTCAAGCATTAGGGCATACTAATATTTCATGGTAACAATGGGAACCTTCCTGAGTTTTGGGTGGTCTCTGAATAAGAAGGAATCTCTAGATTCTAGGCCGGTTCTTATTGGATTTGGGGTATCAATAATATAATGCTTTCTCCTAAATTTTTGGAAAGGAAAGGGAGAAATTTTAACTATAAATGTTTTCAAAGGTTCAAACTCACATTCACTTGACATACCCTAATGATTTCTACAAAATCATTCATTGTCCAATACATCAGCTAACTTGGATATCACTACTAGGGATTTCACCATAAATAGTAATACTCCTGTCAACAGACATGAAGATTCTACAAAAAGGTTGTATTCTACAACCTATAATAGGAATTAAGATAATTCACTAATCTATATTGTAGGTACATTACACTTCAAATGCATAAAATTGGATAGGATTGATAATAAAGACCATAACATGGTGTATGAATAATGGGCTAGCTTTATTCTTATCAAAATCTATGGGAAGTTACATGAAAGAATTTAGAAATAATGGCAAGGAATACATGCATCCTCTTGCACAAAATTGATACTCAACATGAACTAAATAGATACAAAATGCATAAAAAAGGCTATAGGAACAAAATAGTGCACTAATAGCACCTTCTCTCTAAATTATGAACCCCCTACAAATGAATAAGAAGTTTAGTTATATAGCCCGTAAGGCCAATTTCAAAAATGAAAATCCCCCCAAAAAGGTCCTCCTCAAACAGAAAGATAACCCCTAAGTTTAAGGCCTAAATGATGCCCAAAATATAGCTTCCAACAAGCCCCTCTAAAATAGCATAAATAACTAAATCTAAGGCATGAATGATGCCTAAAATCTAGCCCTAAATCCAGCCCCCTCTAAAGTTGGTGTTTAAAGATTTACATCTTTTACATAGTGTTACCAACTTCTAACAAAAATACATTACAAAACCCATTCAAACCTAACCCATTTGTATAAACCCGATACTATAACATGAAAACCCTAACTCCATATGCAAAATCGATCCCTAGCTAAGCTAATCAAGCCTAAGGTTGACATGACTAACCCAATGCAAAAATATCTCTAGTGGCTCTGCTGTCTAGTTACTAGCGTGGCACTGCAGTTATCCAGGCATTAACTCTTCATTATACTTCGATGGAATTCAAATCCTATCCAACTTGACATACGCATTGCATTGCACCTCATCTGGCATTTTGTCTTGGGAGAGATGTTAGGTTTTCAAAAGCCCTTTTGCCACCATGTTTGTGATTCTTTCACTGATATCTAGCTTGTCCTTGATATGTTATGAGTTTGAGTTTGCAGGTCATAATACATGGCGTTCTGCTTCTATTTATTCCTTGGGTGGCGTTTGTATTTCATCTTCCTTATAAGAAGCTCAAGCTTCTTTTAGTTTGAAATCAGGCTGCCATAATACTTGGCGTTCCATTCAT
Organism: Thuja plicata; assembly: GCA_018584345.1. Taxonomy (NCBI): domain Eukaryota; kingdom Viridiplantae; phylum Streptophyta; class Pinopsida; order Cupressales; family Cupressaceae; genus Thuja; species Thuja plicata. Next base: position 466,312 of record MU227312.1, read on the forward strand.
CTTTGTTTGAAGCTTGAGTTCCGCTGTAGCTTGACTTGTAACCTGGAGTCTTATTTGCAGGATCTTCTCTAGAGTCTTCTTTTAGTATGCAGGTTTTGGTCTATTATCGACTGTGGATCATGATTATGCAACCTGAGCTCTTACTAAAGTGAGAGTTATATCTTAGAATTATACAAAGGGATCGAGCATCTTCTATGTTGTGGGATTTTAAACTAGAGTCAACTTTACTTACCCTGAAGTCACTTGTAGTTAATAAAGAGCTCAGGCTCTTTATAACGCCGTAGATTCTACAAACTAGAAGCTTTCCCTTGTGATTAGGGACTCAGACTGCGTGGGATTCATTAATCTTGATCTTTGAATCACATATAAGTTACTTATTTTTGTCTTTTCCTTCCATGCTTTTTCAGTTGTCGAAATTGCAGTTGCATTTGATAGTTTTCTTTAAAACTTGAGTTGGTTGTTCAACATTAAAAGCTCACTGTCTATTGTCGATGCATTTGTAGTATATTTTTGGCTGTTAACTTGAACCCTATTGTTAGATAAGAATTTGTGTCTAGCTTGAAAGTCAATAATGATTATGTCCACCACTGTTGTTTTCATGCCGCCTTCTTGGGGTTTCTTTGTGTTCGTTCTCAAACACCATCACTTTCTGTTAGAACTGTACTATTCTCTGCTAGAACTGTGCTTGTCTTTATGCATAATTTTTCCATTGTATGATTCAATGTTGATACTGGATGTCTGTATTTATCTCCATGCTATCCTCTTCGGCTGCAAGCCTGAATATCCACTGCTAGAAATAGAGAGCTTGGGACTGTTGATGTCTTTTATGCATAATGTCTGCAGTTCTTTATATTCTATGGTTTCCTTCTGCAAAAAAGACAAGCATTACATTTATACATAGTTACCACCTGCAATGAAAAATTTACCCATGGGGTTTGAGCACGGGCTCGTGAATCCCATGAGTGACACTATTAAATCAGGCTTGACCTTTGAACATGCATATTTTCTTTACATTTGCACAGTTTCTGTTATATATATGCATATATATTTTGGATTACATACTATTAAAGACAAACATAAATAACAACATTTAAATGACAGAATTGTCTATGGATGAACATGTATTCACTGTCATGTGAACATGCAAAAAATAGGATTTTTGTTTAGTTAATCACATATGCATACACTTTTGATGCCAAAATATTGTTTATCTGACTTATCATATATGCATAATCTTTGTATTTTTCATCTGATCATGTAGAATAACAACATCAAATAATGCTTCTGTTTACTTGGATATGCACTATCAGTTGATCATTAAGAAAATGGATGTTATACATGGATAATATAGTTATCTACCCTCCTCTTTCATGTGATCAAATTATCATCTTTGTTTGATAACTTAAAACAACTACACTGATTACCCATTTTATTTCTGTATATGCATACCTCATAAAAACATTGTTGTACTCTCATTATTTGATTGCAATCAATCATTTATTTCCTTTTTTCATCCTTTTGGTCATGGAATTAGATCACCTCATTTAAATTTGGAGCATCAAACCCTCAGTGCGTATGCATCTTACAACATCATTACTGTACTCTGCATATTTGCATCAATAGTGTTGAATATGTAACAACATGTATGCACCTTCTATCAAATGTTATGTACTACATTTCTCTTCCTTCTGCATCTTCTCTTTCCTAAAATCACAAACATCTAGCATTCTTTCATTTATTAATAATGCATATTGTGAGGTTCGAGCATGGGCTCATGACAGTCACTGCATCTTTCAAATATAGCAAAAGATTTCACAAAGATATGTCTCTTTGATGGTATTATTCTGTTAATGTTACAAATGACTACCTTTCCATTGCATTGATGTCATCGGTAAATATGCAATTCAGGAAGTTTGACTGATGTATGATGCTTTTAGGTTTTAATTTATTGCTTAGATCCAATTTGGATCTAACATATTTTTCTCCATGATGTAGGATACAGTACCAACATAAGACCTAGGACACAACACAAACAAAGACAAGGACAAAGGCATGAAGACTTAGGTTATGCAGCCAACCAACTAAATGCAGAAGACCTCACCAAGGCAATGCATGGAACCCTACTCATGCTTATATCATACTTTCCTTTATGTAATTGCCTTTAAGTTTAAATATGAAAGATGTAACATGGAAGGAACACTTGTTTACTACATTTAGTTTGAATGCACAATGTAATGATCAATTATAAATTTGAAAATGTGAATCTGATCAATACTTAGAGTACAAAAAAATATGATAACATGAATGTAATAGCAATGTATGTCATTTGCATTAGTTGAATAGTAATGTTAAAGTGATGTATCTTTATGCAATTTTTCATTGTTTCTGATTACTATCCCATATGTAAAAAATTTGGGTAACAATTCTGGTGACCTCTGATGGATGTCTTCCTGCTAGACATTGGGACCAGTAGCCTAAAATAGTCCATTGGGCATTGAGTCTGTTAATCACCTGTGATAACCCTAAACCTAGTATGTGAACATAAGAAAACCCTTTCCCAATGATTGCATGTATGTTTTTGATTGGTGGTAGTGAAGCAAAAAATTCATTATCACAAATTGTAAATGTGTTTTTGATCATTAAGGAATGATTCTCTAGTGTTTGTAGATTTTGACAACAACCTTAAAAGACCGTGAATCTTGGAGACTTATTGAAAACTGGGAAAACTAAAACTAAAATTGACCTAATTGTGCTTGACAGCACTTAGGGAAAAACTGGAAAACTAACCTATGCTAACCTAACCAGCCACAAAAACTAGCTAAAAAAAACCATTTACTGGTTCACTAAAATCTTTGCCTTTCCTCTTCAAATTGCAATGATGCACATGCTTATTGGCAAATATAGGAAGAATGAAAAATGAAACACATTTAACTAGTTCATGCAAAATTTCATAAAAAGAGGAAGTATTTTGACTTACTTCACTCGGCTGATGGAAGAAATCTGAATCAACATGTTGTACTCGGTCTTCCTTATCAACCTCCTCACAATCAGGAGTTTTTGTAAATGAGGACTCTTCTCTTCTCTCCAACAAAGCCAGATAACAGATTGGACAACCTCTTGAGAGTATGAACCTAGAGCCTTCCTTGCTGATTTCTTCACTTTTCTATGGTTCCTCATGGCTATCCTGCATCATTAGTAGCCATGTGAGCTCCTCCTCCATGGTCAAAGGACCATCATCTTCTGTTAAATCAGCTAGGAGCTCATCAAAACTATTGATCCACTGGGAATCAGGAGCACTTGGTTCCAACTTGGATTCCCGCACACAATCTTTAGAAAGAATGTCCTCCAATATGGAGCACCCTTGAAAAGGCACATATTCTAGCATCTCAACAACAAGCTTCTCACAGAAATCTACAATAATGTTGTCAAAACACTCTTCTAAGCTTTGGTTAGCTTCTTGATCATGAACATCTTGTTGTGCTGATGTGACCAAAATCTCATCTTCCTTCTCTTGATCAACAAAAGAGGGTAACTCCTCAAAGAAAAGCACAACCATCTCATCCTGCTCAAAAGAGTCTCCTATAGCCAATGATGCAGTTTATTTACTATCCATCTCAAAATATGTAGGTAGATCTGCAAATCAATCTAGTATGTCTTGTCTCAACTAGCTCTGATCTTGAGCCTTTGCTACTTGTTCAATCACATTTGAAACAAGAACCTCCTCCTCAGCTCCCTGATCTTTAAATGACTCACACGGGGCATCCTTGATAAGATTTGGCATCTGAAAGCTAGGATGCTTAGTCCATGAAGGTTGCCACTGCAACATGGTATCTTTCTCATCTGGTTGAGCTACATAACACATCTCATATTGAGGATCAATTAAGTGGGTATGTTGACCATGCTCACTAAAGGGCTCTTGTAAGGGTTGTCCTATTTTCTTTGCGGGTTCATAATCCTTAAAATTTGGAATCTCCAACTTGGAAACGTCTTGAATTGTAGGTTGACTAGGGGCACAAGAAGCTTCTTAAGCTTCTAGCTCCTTTAATCTTGCCACTAATTGTCTCATTTGTTCCTCTTTATCTGCAACTTGCTTAGCAAATAGCTCTTTCTCATACCTTTGAGCCTCCATCTCTTGCTGGTGTATGTGAGATTGATAAGATAGCTACTCTTGATGCATGCCATACTCTTGCTCTTCCTCCACAGATCTCAATTGTTCTTGAAAGTTCTTCAGAATTTCATCAAGGCTCATGTTAAGAACATGCTAGGAATAATTATGAGAATCATTAAAAAAAACTCCTTTGTGGCTGCTGATAGGAATGTTGCTAAGAAACTTGATACTTGATTGGAGGGTGATAAGCATGACATGAATGTTGTCCTTCAAATCCTGGAACAAAAATAGCAGCAGGGCTCTATTGATATGATTGATATTTACAACATGTAGGAACACCTTCATAAAATGGAGGATAGTAATCCATCTTAGGAATTGAATTTACCTAAATCCAGTAGGTATAACCTTAGAATATCACCCTAACTCAGGCATTAGGGCATACTAATATTTCATGGTAACAATGGAAACCTTCCTGAGTTGTGGGTGGACTCTGAATAAGAAGGAATCTCTAGATTCTAGGTTGGTTCCTATTGGATTTGGGGTATCAATAATCTAATGCTTTCTCCTAATTTTTTGGAAAGGAAAGGGAGAAATTTTAACTATAAACTGAATTAATAAAACTTTGAAAGGTGATACACCAAATAAGATTCATATTTCTCAAAGGTTCAAACTCACATTCACTTGACATACCCTAATGATTTTTGAAAAATCATTCGCTGTCCAATACATAGGCTAAATTGGAAATCACTACTAGGGATTTCACCACAAATAGTAATACTCCTATCAACAAACATGTATATTCTGCAAAATGGTTGTATTCTACAACCTAACATAGGAATCAAGATAATTCACTAATGTATATTATAGGTACATTACACTTCAAATGCAAAACATTGGATAGGATTGATAACAAAGACCATAATAATGTGTATGAATAATGGGATAGCTTTATTCTTATGAAAATTTGTGGGAAGTTACATGAATGAATTTCAAAATAATGGCAAGGAATATATGCACCCTCTTGCACAAAATCGATACTCAACATGAACTAAATGGATACAAAATGCATAAAAAAGGCTATAGGAACAAACTAGTTCACTAAAAGCTCCTTCTCTCTAAATTATGAACCCTTCAAATGAATAAGAAGTTCAGTTATATAGCCCCTAAGGCCAATTTTGAAAATGAAATCCCCCCCCAAAAGGTCCTCCTCAAACAGAAAGATAACCCCTAAATTTAAGGCCTAAATGATGCCCAAAATATAGCTTCCAACAAGCCCCTCCAAAATAGCATAAATCACTAAATCTAAGGAATGATTGATGCCTAAAATCTAGCCCTAAATCCAGCCCCCTCTAAAGTTCATGTTTAAAGATTTACATATTTTATATAGTGTTACCAACTTCTAACAAAAATACATTACAAAACCCATTCAAACCTAACCCATTTGTATAAACCCGATACTATAACATGAAAAACATAACTCCATATGAAAACCCAACCCCTAGCTAAGCTAATCAAGCCTAAGGTTGACATGACTAACACAATGCAAAAATATCTCCAATGGCTGAGCTGTCTAGGTACTGTTGTGGCACTACAGTTATCCAAACATTAACTCTTCATTGTACTTCGATGGACTTCAAATCCTATCCAACTTGACATAGGCATTGCTTTGCACCTCATCTGGCATTGTGTGTTGGGAGAGATGTTAGGTTTTTGAAAGCCCTTCTACCACATGTTTGTGATTCTTGCACTGATAACTAGTTTCTCCTCTATATACTATGATTTTGAGTTTCCAGGCCATAATACATGGCATTATGCTTCTGTTTATTCCTTGGGCGGCATTTGTATTTCATCTCCCTTGTAAGAAGCTCAAGCTTATTTTAGTTCAAAATTGGGCTCTTAATGGAGTGAGAGCTTTATGCCATAACACTTGGCGTTCCATGCATCTTTGTTTGAAGCTTGAGTTCCGCTGCAACTTGACTTGCAACCTGGAGTCTTATCTGCGGGCTCTTCTCTGGAGTCTTCATTTAGTATGTGGGTTTTGCTCTATTATCGACTGTGGATCATGATTATGCAACCTGAGCTCTTGTTTAAGTGAGAGTTATATCTTTGAATTATACAAAGGGATCGAGCATCTTCTATGCCATGTGATTTTAAACTAGAGTCAACATTACTTACCCTGAAGTCACTTGCAGTTAATAAAGAGCTCGGGCTCTTTATAACGCTGCAGATTCTACAAAATGGAAGCTTTTCCTTGTGATTAGGGACTCAGACTATGCAAGCTTCATTAAGGGTATCTGCAGGATCATGGTATGTCAAACCACGCCCTTAAGTGGCAATGAAAATTTAGAAAATCAGGTTTAGGAAAGTTGACGTTAAAATTTGAACAAGTTTTCAATCTTATATAAAAAATATATAAGAAGAGAATCTGTAGAAAATTGAACTTAGTTTCTTTTATACAAGCCTTTTAAAAAAACAAAAAATCTATATGGTGAAATTTCAAATTTATATGTAGTAGTATGAAAATTTCAGGCAAAAGATAAGAAGTAGGTGTATGTCTGACAACCTTAAACACAATAAAATAATAATATTTTTTCACAAGATTATTGATATAAGTAGTAGACTCATGTCCGGATGTGATGCATATTTTTTTATAATTTTTTTCTAAGTAAATAAATAATTATGATTTTTCTACTACAACTTTTCCATAATATAAAAAATTCATGTCTGACCACCTTAACTTAGTCTAAACTTCATGAAATTGAATTTTTTTTTATTTTTTTATTGTAGTAGGAAAAACATAGAATGTGACTCATGTTTAGGATTTCAAAAATGTTATACTATTTGAAAGCTATAGCTATTTTTCAATCAGTCTATCAATCAAGACTAAAAAGATAAGAAGTAGGTGTATGTCTAACCACCTTAAACACAATCAAATCATAATATTTTTTTACTAGATTCTAGATATAAGTAGTAGACTCATGTCCAGATGTGACGCATATTTGTTGTTAATTATTTTCCAAGTAAATAATTAATTATGAATTTTCTTCTACAACTTTTCCAGAATATAAAAATTCTCATGTCTAACCACCTTAACTTAGTCTAAACTTAATCAAATTGATTTTTTTTTCTTTTTTTTCTTATATCAGGTGAAGCATAGAATGTGACACATGTTTCAGATTAAAGAAAATGTTATGCCATTTGAAAGTTATAGATATTTTTCAATCAGTCTACCAATCAGGACTTCTTTTTCACATCGCCACTTTTTGGCATACCATGATCCTGCACATGCCCTTAATCTTGATCTTTGAATCATAGATAAGTTACTTCTTTTTGTCTTTTCCTTCCATGCTTTTGCGGTTGTCAAAATTGCAGTTGCATTTGATAGTTTTCTTTAAAACTTGAGCTGGTTGTTCAACATTAAAAGCTCACTGTCCATTGTCGATGCATTTGTAGTATATTTTTGGATGTTAACTTGAACCCTATTGTTAGATAAGCATTTGTGGTTGGCTTGGAATTCAATAATGATTATTTCCACCACTGTTGTTTTCATGCCACCTTCTTGGGGTTTCTTTGTGTTCGTACTCGAACACCATCACTTTCTGTTAGAACTGTACTATTCTCTGCTAGAACCGTGCTTGTCTTTATGCATAATGTTGTCATTGTATGCTTGAACGTTGATACTGGATGTATGTATTTATCTCCATGATGTCCTCTTTGGCTCCAAGCCTGTATACCCATAGCTAGAAATAGAGAGCTTGGGACTGTTGATGTCTTTTATGCATAATGTCTGCAGTTCTTTGTATTCTATGGTTTCCTTCTGCAAAAAAGACAAGCATTACATTTATACATAGTTACCACCTGCAATGAAAATGTTACCCATGGGGTTCGAGCATGGGCTCGTGACTCCCATGAGCAACACTGTTAAATCAGGCTTGACCTTTGAACATGCATATTTTATTTACATTTGTACAGTTTCTATTATATACATGCATATATATTTTGGATTACATACTGTTAAAGACAAACATAAATAACAACATTTAAATGATAGAATTGTCTATGGATGAACATGTCTTCACTATCATGTGACTATGCAAAAAATAGGACTGGTATTTAGTTAATCACATATGCATACACTTTTGATGCCAAAATACTGTTTATCTGACTTATCATATATGCATAATCTTTGCATTTGTCATCTGATCATGTAGAATAACAACATCAAATAATGACTCTGTTTACTTGGATATGCAATGTCAGTTGATCATTATGAAAATGTATGTTATGCATGGATAATATAGTTATCTAACCTCCTCTTGCATGTGATCATTCTCTTCTTTTTTTGATAACTTAAAACAACAACATTGACTACCCATTTTATTTTTGTATATGCATACCTCATAACAACATTAATGCACTCTCATTATTTGATTGGAATCAATCATTTATTTCCTTTTTGCAGTCTTCTGTTCATGGCATTAGATCACCTCATTTCAATTTGGAGCATCCAACCCTCATTGCATATGCATCTTACAACATCATTACTGTGCTCTGCATATTTGCATCAATAGTGTTAAATATGTAACATCATGTATACACCTTGTATCAACTGTTATGTACTGCATTTATCTTCCTTTTGCATCTTCTCTTTCCTGAACTCATGAACATCTATCATTCTTTCATTATTTAATAATACATATCGTGAGGTTTGAGCACAGGCTCGTGACACTCACTGCATCTTTCAAATATAGCAAAGGATTTCACAAAGATGTCTCTTTGATGTTATTATTCTATTAATGTAAATGTGTACCTTTCCATTGTATTGATGTCATCAGTAAATATGCAGTTCAGGAAGTTTGACTGATGTATGATGCTTTTAGGTTTTCATGTATTGCTTAGATCCAATTTGCATCTAACATCTTTTTATGCATGATACAGGATACAGGACCAACAAAAGACTTAGGATGCAAGATAAACGGAGACAAAGCCAAAGGCATGAAGACTCTGGTTATGCAGCCAACCAACTAAATGCAGAAGACCTCACCAAGGCAATGCATGGACCCGTACTCATGCTTCTATCATACTTTCCTTTATGTAATTGCCTTTAAGTTTCAATATGAAAGATGTAACATGGAAGGAACACTTGTTTACTACATTCAGTTTGAATGCACAATGTAATGATCAGTTATAAACTTGAAAATGTGAATCCGATCAATACTTAGAGTACAATGAAATATGATAATATGAATGTAATAGCAATGTATGTCATTTGCATTAGCTGAACAATAATGTTAAAGAGATGTATCTTTATGCAATTTTTTATTGTTTCTGATTACTATCCCGCATGTAAAAAATTTGGGTAACAGTAAGTTGGTGGGTGAATTCTTCCTATTGAAATTTGATTTCTTCTCCATTCAAATAATGTGCATTTGACAAATTCATGAATTTTATTTCTTCTCCATTAAAATTCCATTCAAATAATGTGCATTTGACAAATTCATGGGAGCTTTGCAACAAAGTCAAAGGCATGCATAGATATTCGGAGTGGCTCCTTTCCTTTTTACCATTAATTTGGAAAACTTCATGTTCAGAAAAATTTATTTCAGTGAGTGGGTTTTCTCATCGTCACCATAAATTTGGTAAGCATGTCATAAAAGTCAAGCAGTACAAAGAAAAACAAGTTATTGATAAATATAAACCATATCTAAATAAAATGTTTTCCTATTTAGATGTTAAAAATTAATAATAAAAAAATATTTTTTTACTTAGTGTCTCCATCTAGTCTTTCTTACAATTTCATAGTGATTTTAGGCGTTGAATGTCTTGAGGTCCCCATGTTGATGCTAAGCTCATTTTAGCTAGTAGCTGTGTCTCCACAAAAATAAGAAAAGATTCTAAATTATTCTTTTCCCACAATTTTTTTTTCCAACACCCTACTGCTTAAATTTAAGCATAAAATTCTTTTAAGCAACAGCATAGGAATATGATATAAGCACCTCTTGCTTATTTCCAGCCCTTTTTTTCCAATGCTTATTTTAAATTTTTAAGCTGTAGCTGCTCCACTAAAATAGAAAAAAATTCCAAATTATCTTTCCCCTTATTTAAAAGGACTACTTGATTTTAAACACAAATTGCACAAATTGCGAAAAGACCAGTAAGTATCAACCTACGTGAAGTCTACCCAGGCGTTTATTTCGGGTCACTGGATTGTCGTTACCTGCACGATTTTTCAACTCTATTTGGCCCTCGCCCACAAAATTTTATCCGGGGTCGGATGGACCATCGGAGAGCGCTGTTAAGATTCCTATTGAGGATGATAAGAACTGGTTTGCTGTTGGTCTTGATTGCTGCAACAAGTTTTGCTCTTTCTTTGAATGAGGAAGGCCGCGTTCTACTGTCTTGGAAAAACACACTGAAAGGCAGCGTCTCAGCGTTGAGCTCATGGGAAGAGAGCGCTCCAGACCCATGTTCTTGGGTCAACATAAAATGCTCCCAGGATGGTCTTATCACAGAGGTGAACATACACAACATACAAATAGTATGCAAAGTTCCTTCCCAATTCGGGGCTCTCAAGTCCCTACGCTCGCTCGTCATTTCGTCGACGAATCTGACGGGAACAATTCCTTCAGATATCGGAGGCTATGGCAGGTTGGAGCTTCTAGATCTAAGCGGGAACAGACTGGTGGGAAAAATCCCACCCGAGATTGGCGACCTAAAAGCTCTGAAAAACTTAATTTTGACTTCGAATCAGCTACATGGAAACATCCCACAAGAGCTCGGGAATTGCAGCAGCCTTGTAAATTTATTAATCTTCGATAACCAGTTGAGCGGTGGGTTACCCCGAGCGCTGGGTCAGTTGTCTAGATTGGAAATTTTCCGGGCGGGCGGCAATCCGGGCATTGACGGAGAATTTCAAGTGGAGCTCAGTAATTGCACTCGTCTAGTCACACTGGGTGTAGTTTTCACCAATATATCCGGTCCAATTCCTTCATGGTTGGGATTGATGCACAGGCTCCAAACGTTGAATGTATATTATACCCGTTTGTCGGGTCGGATCCCACCGGAACTGGGCAATTGTTCGGAGCTTATTAATCTGTATCTGCATGTCAATAGCTTGTCCGGTTCCATACCACGCGAGCTCGGGCGGCTGCACAATCTCGAGCGGATTGTTCTGTTGGGAAACCAGCTCTCGGGTACCATTCCGCCCGAATTGGGGAACTGTTCTTCCTTGAAGGTAATCAATCTGTCCACAAATTATTTGCACGGAAGCATTCCTACGGCTTTCGGTAACTTGCAGAAACTCGTGAATTTGACACTCAGTCATAACAATCTCTCCGGTTGGATTTCCTGATTCCGAGCATCTGCATTGAAGAGTTCGTCCGCACTATTTGCCTTCAGTGATTATAAGACTTTATATGCTAATAAGAGCTGTTGGTTCAATTGCTTGGTGGGTTGCTAGGAATATAGGGGACAATGATCGTTCTGCTAGCTAGGGGAAGGATTCAGTATTTTAATGCATGAGTATATTTATATTTGTTGATTAATGTTTAATAATTGTGATAATATTGTATTAATTGTTGTGATTTTAAAGTTGTTATTGTTATGATGACTATTCATAATTGAATGAAATATATCCCTTAGTTCTAAAAAGAACACCAATCATGTGATGCCACATTAGTTGCACAAGTATGAGTCTCCCTTTTGCATGACTATTGGTCTCATTTTCTTTTGGGTTGTTTTCGACATCTTGACAAAAAACATGTTGATGTGGCATCATATTTGATGATGTGACCTTGAAACCTTAGTTATAAGTAGGGGACTTGCCAAGTAATCTGTTGTTAAAAATAGAAAGTGATTTGAAACTTTTACGTAGAATTTCGAGAAGCGCAAAGTTACGGTGCTCAACTACTAGGTCCTCTCCCCTCTCAAGTAGAAAACTTTTATAACTTTTCATTGCCTCTCACTATCTCTTTAGGTGCATGATAGATACTAATGCTTCGAGGAATTAAGAGCTAATTGTATATGCATAGATTGGAATGGATAATTGACACATTTTTATTAATTAATAATAATAATAGTAAAATAACAGAATGAAAAGTAAAGTTCATATACATATGAGTTGGTTAGTTTATTATAGTTTTGCTATTTCATTTCAAACCATACATAGTTCTAGGAGATGGATATTTTCATGTTTCTTTTTTTGTGTGTGTTGATTCTTATATGAATAAATAGAATATTGCTGTCATTCTCTTCTAGAAATAGAAACTTCATAGGTTTATGTTTTTTTTTTGTTCTTGTTAATCTTTATAATCATGAAGGGGAGTTGCTTCAAATAAAGTTGAATACATGATTAAGGTTTATATCTTTACTAATCAATTTGAAGGCTACAATTTTGATTGTCTGTATGAATAAATGTTATTGTTTTAAAAATAATACTTGGTAGAATAGTTTTGTGTTTTTTTAATCTGAATTAGAGTTATTTCAAAAGGCGTTTTAAAAATTAGAATAGATTCACATTAGTTTGGTGTTGCATAGAGGGTAACTTAATCAAGTCAAATCAATCCACCCTACGAATTGGAACCAATATGTTTCAAATTTCTAAAATGAGAGACTAATGCAAAGAATTTGCATTCAATAATTCTTTCCCACTATTTGCCTTATATTTTAGTAATTTTAGGAATTCATTTACTAATAAGAGTAGTTGGTTTAACCGCTTGGTAAGTTGCTAGGAATAAGGGGATATCAGTCTTATTAGATCTCTCCTCCCAAGAACTTGTAGAAAATTACTAAATATTTTTGTTTAATAAATAACCAACCATCTTAATTCTACATCCTTTAAATCGTTATTATTTTATAATATAATTAGTCAAGTGGAAGTTTCAAAAAGTAAAATTGAAACAAAAATACATCAATGTAATGACAATATATCTAATCTCATTCACAATATTAAAAATAAGTATATGTTAAGTAAGCATAAATATTCACATATGATTACATATGCATATTCCATTTTCATTGGACATGAATAAACCTTTCAAGAAATAATTACCCATCCATACACTTATAAAGTGTTTTTCAACTCATTACAATTCACTATAAATATTTACAAAATATTTTTACATATTTACTTTGTTCAAATAATAAATCTAATGTACAATCAATTTTAAATAAGGAGAACATCATGCAAGCATTTTTCCTCCAACCATGTAAACTTAATCTTCATTTTCCCTTCTCCCAAACTAGAAATTACCCTTCCCTAAAATAACGGTGGTAGATCATAATAATTTTAGAATATTCGAACTGTTATAGGACCATCTATTTTGAGTAGATATTCTAGATTGCATGTAGATAGTCAACTAAACTCTAGAAACCATCTATATCTACTTCACCACTCTAGTAATAGTAAACTAACCACACATATACACCTAGAGTATTTAACTAAATACCTTATGATATCTATAAGATCAAAATAGTAAATATTACATCAAAGATTGCGTTTACAAGATTCACCTTGCGAGTGAGCTCCAAACCCCTAGTTAAAAATGAAAATAATTAGTACTGGGTCATTAATTGTAATATTATTTAAATTAATTATTTTATCTAAAAAATAATCAAAGTCAAATCACACTTTTAGATTTTAAAGATAAAATATATATGATGTCTACATACCTTAAACTATTAAGAACCTATGAATAAAAATATGTTGCCACTAAGTCCTCTAACCTACCAATTTATTTTTAGCTCTAAGAATGATAATTTAAAATGAAAATCTTAAAAGACATATTTCAAAATAAACTTTACTTGGGTAAGTCCACCAAGATGGTGAGCAAAAAATGGGGGTATAAGTGGCCACTTTTTTTTTGAAATCGGGTAAACCTGAACTTGGAAGAGAAATTTGAGAGTCACACACTCAAAATTAGAAGATGTGCAAAGAAAAGTAATTGTAGTAATTTGAATATAGTTTCAAAATGACTAAATTTTTTAAAAAATGGATAAGATTAAGAGGGTCAAATTTGTCGTGCATGAAAAACTATTCCTAATTTTTTCAAAAAAATATAACATAGTGTCTGACATGCGAATAAAAAAATATATAGTTAGATTTAGTATTTTTAAAAACCCTTTGGTAGAATTATAGGTAAGAGTGAGAACTAAAAATTGTTTATTTTTTTTTTAATTTTCTATTGAGTATTTTTTTAAATGATTTTTGGAAGTGGGCGCATCTTGAATATCAGGTGTCTATTCATGCGTTGGACATAACTTGCATCAAAATAATTGAATATGCAAAAAAATATTAATAGTGTATAGAATCAAGTCTAGAAATAATATATAATTTTTTTTTAAAATTTGGTCAAGTAGATCAAAATTTATTAAGAAAATAGTAGACAAAAGTCTCTGAGAACTATAGAGAAACTAGTAAAGAAAATTAAACTTTACAATGCTAGTGTTGTTCAAACATAGAAACAATTATATGGTTAGCAAGCTCAAAGTAAACTTATGGTGGTAATTTTACAAATACCCACTTGATAATGTGTAAACTTGATGATAAGGAAGTTGAGAAATCATCTAGGAAGAAGAAAAAAATGTGGAAAGGAGAGAAAACGCTCCTAAGCCTTAGGGTCATTATCCAAGCCTCTTACCTAAGCATAACTTAATTGGGTTTTCAAATATTGAAAAATGTGATTGTGTTTTAAACATTAAAAATGCGATCATTTTTTGAATGTTTAAAAATATGTCTTACTTTTAAACATTCAAAATACGATCACATTTTAAAATACTATTTACATAAATTCATACACATATAGGGACATATATATGTAAATTGTGTGTGTGTGTGTGTGTGTGTTTCTTTAAATTGTATTGTTTGTCAATTAGGCAACCTAGGTCATCATATTTAACTGGTGATAAAGTTTTAGATTTGGGAAAATACTTTAATAGAGGTAGAACTACACCCACTTGGAAATATCGGTGGAATGGAGTTATTTATGAGTAACGCACTAGAGGAGTAGTGGGCATTCCCAAGATAAAACCCATCACTGCATATTTTGAAGCCATAAAATGGATTTACAAATAACAAGGAGTAGTAAATATTCCCAAGCTAAAACCTCTCTCTCTCTCTCTCTCTCTCTCTCTCTCTCTCTCTCTCTAACCCTCTCTAGTTACCCTCTATCTCCACCTCATGTCTCTCACCCTCTCCCTCTTCTCTCACTCTAACTCTCATATCTCTCTACCCCTAATTTCCCTCCTCACTCTCTCGCCTCCTTCCTCCTCTCACTATCCCATACCTTTCCCCCTCTCACCATCTCCATAAACTCTCTCTTCTCTCATGTTTCTTACCCATCTTTCCATCTCTCCCCCAAATTATTGAAACTTAGGACACATTAAGACATCCTAAGACTCATTACCCCTTAGGACCAATTATGACACCTATGACCCTTTAAGAAACCTATGATACCTTAGGACCAACTATGACACCTAGAGCCCCTTAAGATACACTAGGACCCATTAATGTATCCTAGGACCTATTAATGTATCCTAGGAGCCCTTAGAATCTCTTAAGACCCCCAGGACCCCTTATTACCACTTAAGACTCATACAAACAATTAATGCATCCTAGGACACTTTAGAAATCATTTATGTATCCTAGGAAACATTAATACATGCATGGGGAGACCTTAGGATCCCTTGATACATCTAGAACCCCTTAAGACTCCTATGGACCATTAATTTATCCTAGGACCCCTTAGGACCCATTAATGTATCCCAAAACTTATTGATGTATCCTAGGACACATTAATACATGCATGAGGAGAATTTAGGATCCCTTAAGATATATAGGACCCCCTATGCCATCCTAGGACTCATTAATGTATCCTAGGACCCTTTATGACCAAATAAGAGACATATAACCCCTTAAGACATTCTAGGATACCTTAGGATGACTTATGACACTTAGGACCCCAAAGATCCGTTAATATATCATAGGATTCCTAGGGACCAATGAATGTATCCAAATGCCCATTAATGTACCCTAGGATCACTTAGCACCCATAAATGTATCCTAGGACCTATTAATAGATATAGTGACCTCTCAAGACCCTTTAAGACAATCAAGAGACCTTAAGACATCTTAGGACCCATTAATGTATCCTAGGACCTCTTAGGACTAGCTAAGACACTTAGTGCCCCTTAAGACATCCTAGGAAAAATTAATGTAATTATGTATCTTAGGACCCCTTACGACCACTTATGATACAGGTAGGACACCTTAAGACATCCTAGCACCCCATTAATGTATCTCAAGACCCATTAGGACTACATAAGCCACCTAGTAACCACCAATGTGTTCTAGGACTCATTCACACCCATTAATGTATGTTAGGATCCACTATGAGCTATTAATTTATCATATGACCCTTTAATACATATGATGACCCCTTAGGACTAGTGAAGGCACCTAGGATCCCTTAAGACATCCTAGGACCAACTACATCTCATCTCTTCCCCCTAATTACCTCCTATCTATCACTCTCTCCCCTCACCATACCATCTGTGTGTGTGTGTGTGTGTGTGTGTGTGTGTAGGATCATGGTATACCAAGCTATGGCCTTAAGTGGCAATGAAAAACTAGCAAATTTGGGTTAGTCAACTTGACGTAAATGGTTGAACAAGTTATCAATCTTATTTCAAAAATCTCTAAGAATAGAATTTGTAGGAAATTGAATGTTGTTTCTAAAATACTAGCCCTTTTTTGAAAAAATGAAGAATTGGTGAAAATTGTAGATTTCAATGCAGTAGTACGAAAGTTTTAGGAAAAAGATAAGAAGTAGGTGTATCCCTGACCAACTTAATCACAATAAAATTATAATATATTTTTATAAGCTTCTAGATATAAGTAGTAGACTCATGCCGATATGTGACGCATATTGTTTGTAATTTTTTTCAAGTAAATAATTAATTGTGAATTTTATGCTACAACTTTTTCAGAATAGAAAAACTCTCATGTCTAACCACCTTAACTAATTCTAAACTATACAAAATTGAATTTTTTTCCTTATAGTAGGCGAACCATATGATGTGACACATGTTTCAGATTTTGGAAAGGTTATATCATTTGAAAGTTATTGTTATAAACTCATCACAATTCACTATAAATAATTACAAAATATTTTTACATATCTACTTTATTCAAATAATTAGTCTAATGTACAATCATTTTTAAACAAGGAGAACAAAATGCAAGTATTTTCCCTCCAATTGTGTGAACTTAATCTTCCTTTTCCCTTCTCCCAAACTATAAATTACCCTTCCCTAAAATAATGGTGGTACATAATAACAATTTTAGGATATTGGAACCATTATAGCACCATCTAGTTTGAGTACATGTTCTAGATTGCATGTAGTTAGTCAACTAAACTCTAGAAACCATCTATATCTACTTCACCACTCTAGTAATAGTAAACTAACCACACATATACAGCTAGAGAAAAACTAAATACCTTATAAGATCTAAAAGACCAAAATATACATATTACATCAGACATCGGTTCTACAAGATTCACCTTGCCAATGAGCTCCAAACCCCTAGTTATGGATAAAATTAATTAGTACTGGATCATTAATTATAATATTATTTGTAACAATATATCAATTATCTAAAAAAAAATCAAAGATAAATCCCACTTTTAGAATCTATTGATAAAATATATGATGACTATGTACCTTATTAAATATTATGAACCTATGAATAAAAATATGGTGCCATTAAGTCCTTTAACCTAGGATTAAAAAAATATCAAAGAATGAAAATTTAAAATGAAAATATCAATAAACATATTTTAAAATAAATTTCACTTGGGTAAGTGCACCAAGATGGTGCACAAAAAAGGGGGCTACGTGTAAGTGGCCACTTTTTTTTTTAAAATCAGGTAAACCTGAACTAGGAAGAGAAATTTGAGAGTCATGCACTCAAAATTAGAAGATGTGCAAAGAACAAGAATTGTAGTACTCTGAATCTAGTTCCTAAACTAAATTTTTTTTTAAAAAATAGATAAGATTAAGAGGGTTAAATCCATTGAGCACAAAATTTTTTTTCCTGATTTTTTCAGAAAAACATAACATAGTGTTTGGCATGCGCATGAAAAAAAAAATATAGTTAGATTTAGTATTTTGAAAAATCCTTATGTAGAATGCTAGGTAAGAGTAAGAGCTAGAAGTTTTGTATTTTTTTGTAATTTTCTATTGAGTTTTTTTTTAATGTTTTTGATTTTTTTCATGGGTGAAAGTGTAACCTACTATTGTGGGATCACTTCTATGAATGTAACATAAATAAAATATACAAAACTTTAATAACATACCATCAATAATAGGACCTGTAAAAACAAAAACAAAAAACATTTTATCTAGAAACACATAGAGACCCCAAGATTAGGTAAAGGAAATTGGTCGTGATTGAGCTTAAATATAAAATGACCATTCTATTCAATTCTTTGCAAATAATGTGACATTAAAATAAAATAGAGCAATTGTAATTATATGCTCCAAGAATCTCAAAGAAAAAATTAAATTGCAAAGTGGAGGTGCTGTGAAGTTCATTAAATGTGTATTTATGTTTATGGTGCTAGCGAAAAAGACAACTGCTCTCTACTCTCAACAAGAATGACACACATAATACAATCATACGACTGTTACAAAAATAAAATATATAAAAAATTAATAGCATACTCACAAGAATAGACCTTATAAAAACAAAAACATATTCATTTTATCTAGAAACATATAGAAACCTTGAGATTAATGTACACCACCGTTATATTCAATTCCTTGCCAATAATACAACATTTAAATACAATAGAATCAGTAAAAATAAAATTTCAAGGGGAGGTGTTGAAGTAGATATTGAATGTGTATCTATGTATAAGTGAAGGAAAAAAATCATGATTAAGAATGTTGGTGGGTTGTTGAGTTTGTCGAGTGGATGTAAAACGAAGAGGAAGTGGAGGACGATGATTTCAATGCAGAATGACGGTCGGTGTCGGGTGATTGTTTGATGAGATAACTAGTCGACAAGATTTTACAGTCATTATAGGGCTATTGTTTTATTTCCTTCAGCATGACAGCCATATCTTTCATGGTGGGTCGCTCCTCTAGATTAGAATCGACGCAGAGAAAGGCCATGCCAAGAGCCTATAACGTTTCTTGATTCTGTGTGTTTGGTCGACATTGGAGTCGTGGGTCCACCACTTCGACCAGTTCCTTGTCTTTGTTTTACCAGGCTTGTATACGTCGCTCTTCTTTGATATCTGCATGGTGTAGCCATATTTTGTACATTACAAGATACATTACATTCTACGATCTATCATTAGTTTGTGTTTATCTATTTTTATCAATTGAAACATGATATCATAATAAAAGATAAGAAAAAGTGTTGCTTTGCAAACATGAACTACAAGTTTAAGAGGATGATTATAGTTGGTTAAAAATATTGAGTTAGATTAAATTTTAAATTTCAAAGATATATCTAATGTAAAATTTTAAGTAGTTATTTTTGGTCTTTTATAATTGGTTTTGAATGTGGAAGTGGTTTCTAGTGCGGTTAGAATCTAAAATTTTAAAGTTAGTCTCATGGTTGTGCTTGATAAACACATTCAAAATTCAAAGAGATATCTAATGTGGAATTCTAGGTTGTGATTTTTGGTTTTTCATGGTTGATTTGTAGTCTGGAGGTGGTTTCTTATGTGGTTGCTTGAAATGAGCTGAAATTAGTCTCATGATTGTGCTTTCAAGACCTTGTATTGGCCTCGTGTTGATGGTCCTATGAATAGAATATTTGTAAACTATTAACAATATAAAGAAACACGAATTTCAACAAAGAAGGATAACTATACTATGAGGATTTGAAGCTTATTGACTGGTTTACCCACTTAAAATTTAAAAATAAATAAAGAGGTTAGATACCCTTGGTGTAGTTACTAGTGAGTTTGTTCAAAAGAAGCTAAATTTAATCTTATGGTTGTACTCACAAGAATTTATAGCAATAGTACAAATGTTTGAGCTTAATTGATTAAAATATTAGACTTTCATTGTGGAAATTCAAGTTCAATTCCTCATAAGAATATCCAAAGTGAAATTGCAATTTATGACTTCTAATATTATTGTTGGTATGAAACAAGACATTTATAATTGATATTTAATTTTCTTAATTTTTTTTTGTATTAATCTTATATTGATGCCCATGTACATTAGGTATTTGTAATCCATTAATAATATAAGAGAATACATGAATTACAACTCAATATTTCTACCATAAAGATTTAAAAGCTTATCGACTGTTTTACATAATTAAGAGTTAAATATAAATAAAGAAGAGAGAACAGATAACCTAGCAGACTACAACTAACCTGAAATTTAGGTTCGTGATGGGTAACGTTGTAGAAGTACAGATGCTTACAGAATCATTTAAACGGTAGTTCAAAATTTTTTTTTTCATACCCATGAACAGTAGGTTCTCACTATTCATTTTTTCATTAATCTTATGATTTTCATTTTAGTGACCGTGATAGGAAACGTTGTCCAAAAAACATATAGAGTTTAAGCTTGCATCACCATTTTTTTTTTGAAAACTCATACCAACTACAATGAATCTGAACCAAAAAAAAATGATTAACTTCATATACTATGAAAAATCTTCTAAAAACTGCAGAGAACAAAATTCATGCCAACCTAGATTAATTTGAACAAACTAATCTGATAACTTGATATACTGTAAAGGAAAACACCATTTTTGCATGAAAAAAGCTCCATTTCTGTAAACTCTGTAACAATTACCTGGAGCGATGTAGCCATATGAACCAGCAATGGTAGTAGAAGAACGAGTAAAATCAGAAGACTCGACAAGCTTGGCGAGGTCAAAATCTGCAAGATAAGTCTCGAATTGGGTGCCCAACATTATAATGTTGGCCTTAACGTCGCAATGAAGAATGGGCAGCCGACAATCATGATGCAGATATGCCAACCCCTCAGCAGCCCAGAAAACAATCTTGTACCTGATCTCCCAATCCAGCATATTTCTCTTCTCATGCATAAGCCCACGCAGACTACCATTGGGCATGTAATCATATATGTGTAAGGAGGATTGTATTTTTGACGAATGTGCTATATAAGCAAAATATAAAAGACAAAGAAGTCGGTCAACTTAGTCAAATGTCAAATTCATATATTGATAAGTCAAAATAAATTTTCCATTTAATTCTATGAAAAAGTACAAGGTTTGACCTACTTGTCGAACAAAATAATCAAATACATGAGTTTATAACAAGGAAAAGGTGCCGACCAAAATTGTTGAATAGACCATCAATATATCAAGATGATAAATTACATTAAGATCAATAATAATTTCGACCAACAGTCGAAAATAATAGCTAGCAAAACTGGTAATAGATTTCAACAACCTTGTTGAAACATGTCAATTTATACGAATAATTGAGTAGACCAAAAAACATAATTTGATTCACTTCCGACATAAGGAATAGTACAAGAGCCTTCAACAAGGCTAACAAGAGAATATATACATTTTTACTTAGACCACGGGGTCGAACACATAGAATAATTACTGTGCAAATAAGGTGACCATCCCGATAGGAACTCCAAACACCTATTTAACACAAAAACCTCAAGGGCGAGAATATTGTAGGAGTGTGTTTCCACCCTAACACACTCTACCACGAAGTAGCTACACTTCCCCGTAATCTTTCCTAACATAAAAGATACCTAGCCCAGCTTAAGATAGCCTAACAATATAAAATGTGATATAAGTAATGGAAAATTTGCATATTAACATACATACTTTAAATGCTTATAAATGATATCTTGATGCTCAATCATACCCATGCATTAGCAAACAACAACATTTCCTCATCAATTTAAATATTTGTTAAGTTCTCAATTTTATCTTTCATAGAATAATCAGAAGTTGTTCAAGAGTTATAACCATGCTTTTAGTTTTACGATAGAGAATTACCAAAACTCACAAAGCATCATAATGCTTGTGTCCTTGAATTATACATATACGAATACAAAGGAATCCAAAACATTTCCTGAATAGAAACATTCATTTCTTAATTAAGATAAGTCAATCAAATAGAGTTCATGAAATCCAATTGCATATCCACAAAAGCACTCATAGTCATGCAAAAACTATTTGAACATTATCATTTGATGTTTAGATAAACAACATAAACTCACACATTTGTATAGTTTTTCCTTTCTAAAAAATACAATCTTACATTGAACACAAAAACCAAGATCCTATCTATCTATCTATCTATCTATCTATCTATCTATATAGCTTGCAAATCCATACAAATAATAATGTAACACTATTTGTTGACATGTATGAGTCAATATGCAATGATTTGGATAACCAACATGGTATCAATAACAAGATGTACTAAGATAATGTAAACCTTACTATTTATGCTATAACCAAAATGATCATTCTTTTTTAAATTATTAATTTCATAGTACTTTCAGCACTACCTATGCTTTACTCCACACCACTAGATTGATCATTAAGGAAGTTTTATGAGACCAATTCATGCTCTTAACATACTGGTAGATAAATCTATTATGGTACATACTTCTATAAGGTAACAATGGACAATCATTAAGATCACATAATTCAAATACAGGAAGGTTACATAACATTACCGTATGGAAATTTGATAATAGCACATGCACATCCAAAGTGTATTAACAAGCTATTCCCAAGTGAATCGCAGTTTGATAACAATACTCATTTGTTGATTCCAAGCCTAATTAAGTAAGATGAATTCTTAAAAGAGGTTGACTATTCTGAACCTGGGACAAAATGGTATAAAATATAAAATCCATTTCATTTGTGGGGCATATTAATCGAGGAGGTAACTTTTGTTGCAGTTGGCAAAATTCCAAACTAGATTGCTTTTAATTTCTTTCCTTCCCATTAATTGACTAAGGGATTCTAAATTTTAGAGATAATTGGAGATATATTCCTACAGATCAGAGTGCTAAATTTATTCATCTTTTTAGCCCTTTCAACTTCATTCACTGTACACAATATAAAAATGTTTGGTTACCTCATCTCTATAATCCTTTTGATTTCGTTCTGTCTAGGCGAACTGTATTTCTTTGGTGAGATGATTCAAACACATCTTTTATCTAATTGATCTTGCATGCAGTATCGTTAAAGTCATGGTATTGAATGTGTTACACTACACTCATGTAAAGACAGTTTACACAACCTTTGTCAATTCTCTCTGAGATGAAGGAGAACTCTGACAAGCTCTGTGTTACCCCTTTTGGCAGCTTCAGCAGTGGCGTGTTTCCACGATTGTTTTGAGCTCTAGCTACTTTAGAAGATACTCAGAAACAACACCATATTCTAGACTAAAGAAAAGTTCCCTATCCATTGTACCCATGTTTTTTCGGCTCCCTACAATAGAGAATGCACTGAATACAAATATCTTAGGCCCCGTTTGTTTCGCGGAATTGGAATTGAGTCAAATCCTTATTATCACAAAATCAGGTTTTGAAATCCCGGTTTTGCATCTTGGGGAATTGGAATTTGACTCAAAACCTTATTATCGCAAAACCAGGATATGATTTCTAATTCCACCTATTTAGTGGGAAGATGATGCCACTCATTTTGGTGTCTAAACCCGGTTTTGCTTGACGAATCTGGAATTGCAATTTAGAGAAACAAACAGCGGATTTGCAAAAACGGGAAGTGTCACTCCCAAAAACGGGAAGTGTCACTCCCAATTCCGTGAAACAAACGGGGCCTAAGAACGCAAGAATAAGTTCGCTAGAACTGCATGGATCCATTGCTCATTCCCCCTTAGTCTTTATTAAATCCTCATTTTATAACTAACCCCTCTTGAAACTCGTTCCATTTTCCTTCATTTTCATCAATTTTCTTTACCCATTAATAATAACTGTTTCTTTACTATTTGTTTTTTTAAATTTTATTTTCATTTGAAAAGCCAGAAAATCCTTATATTATAAATGCAATAATATTCTCATGTTAATCACATTTCTTTTCATTTTAAAATAATTAATATTATTTTTACATTTATCAAATAAGTGTATTAAGTAAACTACTGAAAATTAAGGTCGTGACAATATGAGAATGCTTATTACCAGCCTGACATTACTTGAGGTTTGTATGCATGGAACATGAAGTCTAGTTCCAATCTAGAGTTTTAGGCATTATTATCTCTATATAGAGATTCCCTTATTAATTTTGTTAAGGCAAAGGAAAGACCTCTACATTGAGGCATGATGTAATGAGAAGCTGGATGAATAATAGATTCATTTATGTTTGTGTAAAATCATTATGATTTTATTTTCTCTCTAGTTTTCTATTTGTTCTTAATGTTTCAACAACATGTGTGTTTAGTTAATGTCTCTATTTCAAATTTTATAGTTGGTATCAGAGTAGGACGATCAAGGTAGAAGAGATTGGAAAACAAAATCAGATTGTGAGCATAAGATCTAGGAGAGTTGAAAATTACAAAAGGTGTAGAAAAAGATTATTGATGTCGTTAAGGAGATTGATGTTAAGTGCAAGCCTAAGAAATTCAAAAAGGAAAATTATATGAAGAAGTCTGTGAGATCAAGGCAAGTGGTGAAGCGCAAATTGTGTATGTATTAAAAATTTACATTTTTTTCAATGGGGAAAATTGGTAAAAAGGTAAAAAAGAAAGTGTGAATATAATTTGTAAGAAGGATATTTTGAAAAATGAATTGGAAAAATTTAAAAAGTGTAATTCAAATTTAATAGACAATTTTTTTAAAAATGGAAAAGAAAGGTGCTAATATTTGTTTGAAATTGAGAATCTTCAGAAAGAATTGGAGAAAGTTAAAAAAAGAGAACTTCAAATTAAAGAAATTTTTAAAATTGTAATATGGAGTCAAGAAGGAGAATGTAGATTTGGATACAAGAAGTTAAACATGTACCTCTAATTACTTGTGATGTAATGAAATAAGTGGATAAAGATGTTTGACCTTGATTTGATCATGTGACTATATGTTATCTTGTAGCAATATTTAATGAATTTATTCATATTCTAAACTTGTTCATAGTTTCATGGTAGCCTAACTATATTAGTCATGTATGCTATGTGTTGCTATTAGTAATGACGGGGAACCTTAGAGGACCTTTCTATCTGATTAATGTTTTGTATTCATGATTCACATTTAATGTAATGTATCATTTATGAGTTAATGTTAAATGCAATTGTAATTGTAATGTTAGTTGTATTCTTTGTTTTAAACAAAATTATCTTCATTTTTACTTGGTTGTTAAGTTGTCCTCTCGAGTTCCATGGCGGAGGCGTTACACAATCCTAAAAGAAGAAGGAACAACAAATGGGAGCCAAGGGAAAGAGAAGCTATTGTCATCATTTTTCCAAGGTTTGTAACCATTCCTCCACATGGTTCACAAAAATGGGCTCAGTTTTGTTTATCAGAGTTATTACTATACAAACCATTTCATGACATAAAAAGAGATATTGGTTAGGATATTGACTCCATAATAGCAAAGTGAGACTCATTCAATTATAATGCTTGGCCTGTGCAAATAGAAACAATTATAGAATAAAATGAAAAATAATAATGATTCTAAAATTTGAAGAAGATGAAGCTATTGTGGTAAATACCATTCAACATGAATGAGAAATTATATCTAGGCTTCATAATGGTAAAAATATGAAAGTTTCAAAAATAGATACTTTGGGAAGAAGAGACACTGATAGAAATATCAATTGGTCTAATGAATATCAAGGTGAAGAGTAATATCAGGGTGAAGAGTATACAATGGGAGAAATCAATTTCATAAGAAATATGAAGGATCATGGATGTTTCATATCTGATGATATTCCACAATGCATCAACTACACAACCCTCAACAATAAACAACAAAAAGAAATGAACATAATTATGACATGCTACCATAGAAATAAAAATAAATGACATTTGTTCATGATAATTCAAGGAACAACAGGAACATGAATGTCATATATGACTGGTGTCATTCATGGAGCCCTTAAAAATGCAGTGATGACATGCCCTTCTCCCCTTGTTTTGCTAGCACAGATAAGAGTTGCGACATTCAATATTGGAGCTTTTACAATTCATTCAAAACTAAAAATCTCAATAAAAGATTTTTCTTAGCTAGAAGGAGCACGTCTTACAAGTTTCCAAGAAGAAATGACACATATCAAATACATTTTTATTCATGAAATGAGTTTCATTAGCTAGAACATACTGGAAAACATAGATTCTTAACTGAGGTAAGCATTTCCTCAGAGTTCAAACATAATTTTTTAAGGTATATTTTCTCTTTTATTAGTACCAACTACCATTTTATGTCATTTTAAATTCAATATCTAAGTATTACATACAATACAATTATTGTACAATGTTGTAATGTTTATTTTTTTTATTATCTATTAGGTATATAGATGGTTTTTGTTGGAGACTTGGGTCAATAGCCTCTAATGAATGATAGGCCAATGTATGATAAAAAAGACAAGAAAAGTTATTGAGGGAGGAATTGAAAATTGTGGTTACTTTAGATAAAATATTTAGACAAGATGGGGAAAATATCGAACAACAAAGATTTTATCAATATCTAACAAATATTAGAGATGTAAACCCAAAAATCGATGACTGTAAATTACTTATGATGAGAAATCCTATCAATTTAAATGCTACAATAAAGGATGAGTTTCATAATTACATCTATTTGTTGCAAAAAAAGTAGGACTATATTAATGACTATATTTTTGAAGAAATATATTATTAGTTAAATGTCTATTTGTAGCTCTTATTAAAATTTAAATATATTATTTTTCCTTACTAAATTATATTAATTTCAAATTTTACTTTTACACTATTTATGTTAAAATTTATTCTTCTATTTGTAAAGTATTGGTGCTCAGAGGTCCTTTAGATTTACCCCTAATTGATTATGTATATTATTAGGTTCCATCAAAATTTAGCCCCCTCAATAATAAAATTCTAGGTTACCCTTGGTATGTTTGGTAGGAATAAATCTTAATATAGCATTAGCCATTCTCTAACACACAGGTATTATAGAAACCTACCTTACTGAATCAAGATTAATAACAATAAGCTCGATCCAGCAATACTCCTTAAAAGATAAGCTTCTCAGCACCTTCATCCAGAAGTATCTTTAAGTTTTACTGCTCTTAACACCATGTAAAAAGTACAGTATGGAGATTAGGATGAGAAATGAAATGAGTGCAATACAAGGCACTGTAAAGGTCTATAATCTCTATACTGTAACGATTACAACTAATAGCAAAGTAGCAGGGCAATGATTTAAAGGTACTTTTGGATCGACAGCTAGGATTTTGGCATTATGCCCGATAGTGTATTGAGGTAGCAACACCTAAGCAGTACTTGAGCTATGATGGATTGAACAAGCAGACAGACTCCTAGACTCGTGAGAGCCAGTATTCATTTTAAGACTAAGCACGATGCCTTTGTCGAATCTAGTAAGCATCACTTAATCATAATTACCCCGGGCTTCATATGGGGATTTTGATTATGAGTTGAAATTCATGGCCTTCGTATAGTATAGTTGGTAGTTGAATTGTAAGAAGCAAGGTTATATTCTGAACATCAGAAAATATGAAGACAACTCTCTAATATACAGAAGGAACCTCCTGGTATCTTCCAGAATGATTGACCAATCTATGAGTATAAAAGAATGCAGATTTGGACATAAAGGGATAAGCTTCAGATAAGGGCATGTATATACGGTTATATATATATTAACAACATATATATATAATCATATGTATAAGCACATTAGTACTCTGCCAAAATAAGTGGTGGAGTGTGTAAAACCATAATAGTAATCTTTGTTTTAACAAATTCAATCAAATTATAGAGGACTAAGATGTATTTCTGCATTATTCTTCATGCTGTTAGCCAGCCAGGAATGACAGGGTTTTAGGCAGAACAGTAATTTAGTATAGAGAAGAATGCTTAGTCCTGCTGCAAATTCTTCTTACTGTTATAACTTATGAATATCAGTATATGGCAGAAATAACTTTCTTATTCGGTAAGGATAAGTAATCATAAAGGTAAAATTGTCTCTTTTATTATTTTGTAAGTGATGTGCTCATCTAAAGGTTTTGTAGCTAAGCTGCAGTATATTCTTATCTTCATTTAACCTTTGGTTTTGGAGGGTTTTGTCTTGATTTTCCAAGCAGGACTATCATTCGGACACTCAAGACCTATTCTCGACAAAATGAGAGGACCAGATAATGTATACTAAGTGTATAAGCAACTCAATCCTTGTATAATCACCTTGCAATGTATAGTATCAAGATCTTGATGTTAAAAAGATAAACAATCTTGGGTTTTTTTTGGGACGTGGGTATGCCCACGAAAACATGTACAAATCTCGAGAGATTTTGAGCCGTGGGTATGCCTATGGGAAATATGTATATTTACAAATCTCAACAAGTGTTGAGTCATGGGCATGCCCACGTAAATTTTGTATAAGGACAGGACATATGGTCCCGGGCAAGGCTGGAGGTTTTCTCAACCTCGCTCTTTCCTACCAGCACCCGCAGTGAGTGGGGTCACATTGTAAAATAATTATTTATATTAATAAAAATTTTATAGGGCTTCGGCCTTTTACCGATCAAAATTTTTTTTTATTCTCCTAAACCTTATATACTAATGAGTTGTATATATTTAAAAATTAAATCACTTTAAAATGCATGCTTCCATAGTAACTTTCATATATATATAAATATGGAGAAGTGAAAAAGTAAATTTTACTTTTTTCACTATTTATGTTTAAATTTAATCTCCAAAATCATATATACTGACATTGATTTGATAATTTTTTTATGCTGAGGAAATATTTGAAACTATGGATCTATCAGAAAATAAATTTGAAATTGTTGATGCGAGCCCAAACACCTCTATCAATTCAAATGGTTTTTCTAAAGCACCCATTGACAAGTGCATAAGGTATGTTTTAGAGTGTTGCAAAAAAAATCTTCAAAATATTGATAACACTGCGTTATCCATTGGTTATGTTGAAAAGCTTGAAACACTGAAACTGAAAGATGTTGCAAACAAGGTCAACGAGACATGTACAGAAGTGGCTTCCTTTCCAAGTTTTATGGAAGAAGTATATCACGATCACTATGAAAATACAAGTTGTAATACCATTCTAGTAAGTGAAAAATATGTAATGTATTTACACCATTACAATGAAGTGTTCTTCATGTAGTTTTGACATTGTCAATTCAGAACTTGATAATATGTCTTATATGAACCGTTTAAAAAAAATTATATTTTTTTGTAGGTTATGTGGTTTGGTCTTCAAAGCTTTGTTATGGTTTATGATTTATAAATTAATGAATTGGGACCTTTTCTGGTGCATGGCACCTCCTACAACTTCTATTTTGATGTCAATTTAGTTGTAATAAGGTGTGAATCCTTTGGATCACCCTAGTGTGTGTGTGGGGGGTCTATTTTGTAAGGTGAAGGACCCTAAGGTAAGTTATAAACCTTAAGGATTCCTGAAACCATGTTAGACCAAGTCTAGTCTCTTTTGGATTTTTAGTCCTTAAGTTGAATTTTATGTTTTGAAGCCTTAGTGTAGGCTCTTGTCATGTTTTAGATCACTCCAAAATCCTTGGAGGTTGCTAGAGCTGGCATCTTGCTCAAAAAATGCAACTTTGACAAATGTTGCTAAAAAGTTGTCATTTTGCAAAATGTTGCATGAGCAACTTTTGCAAAATGTTGCTCGAGGAATGAAAAGTCGATTTGAAATGGCCACACCAACTTTTTGCAGCATCTGTAATGCCAAGATGATGTTATTTGATGTCCTTATGCCTTCTAGGAATGTTAGATGTTATTGTGTACGGAGCTTGATTTTAAGAGAAGGAAATAAAAGAGTTTTCTGAGTCATTCTGTGTGTGTACGACATAGTATGAATTCATTTGGTGTAACCACTTGAAAAAATTTGTGATGTTTTGATTTATCTTACTATTCCAATTGGTTTCATACATTTTAGTGAAGTTACATAGGAGTTAGAGCATTTTGTTTGGTCATTGCCTGAAAACCCTTCTTTCCTCAGTCTGTTCCAAAGATGTGACCCTAACTTGGAATTTATCTAGTGGATCTACTTAGCCACTTGGGGAATAAAATTTAGGATCATGCACTTTAAGATTCCAAAGGCTCAGAAGCTCAATGTTTGGTTCATGAATTTTAAGACAAAGCCCTAGGCTAATTATCTCAATGTAATTAGCCTTATTTTTGGGCACAGTCACATGCATGTGAGTTTATGGTTGGAAGGGTCAAACCAATAGTGGATCTAGGTCATTTTCAGATAGAGGAAACTATCCAAGCCTCTGTATTCAGTCAATGAACCCACCTTAGAATACTTTCTTAGTAATCCAAGCCTAAACTAGCTAATTAGGCCTATGAGCTTTTCAAGAGTTTGATGGTGCTAGAATAGAGTGGAGTCCTAAGGCTTTGAGGGTTTTTAATAATCTATAAAGGGTACCTAGAACCCATTTCAGATCAGTTAGATCCTTCTGTGATAAAAATTTATGCTTGAAAAACCGCTAGATATGGCTATAAGGGAATCTAGAGCAGTTAGTGTTTGGCTAGCCTTGAGTCTATATAACTGATTCCATTGGTGGATTCTCAACCCATAGTGTCTAAGATAAGTATATAAACCCTTGGATTGGTTTTTCAAACCTTTGGTGAAGAGTTTCACTCTTAGGCTTGATTTAGGGAAAGTGTCCCTAAAAGTTAAATTGTAGAGATTTGTGTCTTGGTTTAGGAAACCAAGTTGTGGTCAAAGGAGTGGGTTGGCCTCTTGAACAAGTTCTTATACACCCTAGTAAGAAAAGGGTTAAGTTACTTGAACAAGAATTTTAAGTTAGCTATAAGGAGTTGGATCCTACCTAGGTCTTCCCGCAGTGCACTTTGCATCAGGTGGTATCAGAGCCTGCTAAGACCTTGGAAGAAGTGAAAGATGGGTGATAGGATAGAAGACCCTCCAGGAGAGGAAGTTCCCACAAGAAGATCACTAATGTGGAATTGGC
This sequence comes from Thuja plicata, assembly GCA_018584345.1. NCBI lineage: Eukaryota > Viridiplantae > Streptophyta > Pinopsida > Cupressales > Cupressaceae > Thuja > Thuja plicata. Next base: position 497,566 of record MU227312.1, read on the forward strand.
TAAAGTTTTCAAGGAACAAGTAGCCAAGAAGAAGGAGATGAAAGGAAGAGCATTCTTGCAGAACAAGCTGAAATCCTTGAAGATCTTGAAAGAGTTGGAAGGAGAGATAAAAAATTAGACATCCCCATGTTTTGTGGGAAAATGAACCCTGAAGAATGTATGTATTAGGTAGAATCTTTGGGGAATTACTTTGTGTGTGACAATGTCTCTTAAAATTAGAGGGTTAAGGTGGCAAAATACAAAATGAAAGGCCCTAGCTTGAGTTGGTGGAATTTTCTACAAAATGAAAGGATTGAGGAAGAAAAGAACCCTATCTCAACACGGAAAAGGATGTTGATAGAAATAAAAAAATAGTTTGTACTGGAGGGGACTATGAAATCACCCTCCATAAAAATTTGTAAAATCTAAGACAAAAAGACCTTGATGTGAGTGGGTACACTGAAGAATTCCATAGAATGACCTTGAAGGCCAAAATCCCTAAGAGTGAGAAGCAAAAACTTGCAAGGTATCTCAATGGATTGAAGTATAGCATTCAAGATGAAATGAGTCTATTCAACCCTGAATTAGTACATAAGTGTTTTAAAATGGCACTAAAGATTGAAGAAAGGCAAAGGAGGAAAGGAGAAAAAAACAACAGAGCAAGAGGGAGTAATTTCAGAGGCAGAAGCAGGTTCAATGGCAGGGGTCCATTCCAAAGAAACCAAGGAGAGTTTAATAACCAGGATTTAGAAGGAGAGCATAGTAACAGAGGAAACTTTAGAGGTAGCAGATCAAACAACATAGGGAGATTTGGTGGAACAGAACCTAGTGTTTTCACTAGGAAATGTTTTACTTGCAATCAAATTGGACACTAGTCCTTTAGATGCCATGAGAAGAATGGCACCAATGGACAAGGAGGGGATAGAAGAGTACAAATCACCCATGAAGATGACAGTCAGAGTGTATCCTCTTACCACTCTGCAACTTCAAGGCCTACAAATCTAGAACAAGGAGAATGCCTCATGATGCAAAGGACACTCCTAAGAGTACCTACTACTGTAGAACCACCTTAGAGGAAGTCATTATTCAGAATAAGCTGCAAGGTGAATAACAAGGTATGAAAAGTTATAGTTGACTCCGGATGCACTGATAATATTGCATCTAGGGAGTTAGTTAATAAGTTAAATTTGCATGTAATCCCTCACCTTTTCCCTTATAAAGCTTCTTGGTTGACGAAAGAGAAACAAATTTTCATCAATGAACAAGTTTGGGTAGATTTTAAGATAGGGGAGTATACATAGAAAGTTTTATGTGATATCACAGAGATGGATGCATGTCATTTGTTATTAGGAAGACCTTGGAAATTTGATGTGGATTCCAAACATGATGGAAATTCTAATGTGTATACCATAGTTAAGGATGGTGTTGAGTATGTGATGAATCCACTCACCGACAATGAGAAAGAAAAACATGTGACTAGTAGTGTCTTGCATGTAGGAGAAAAAAAATTCATGAAGGTGCTAAAAGAAAAGGATACACCTTGTTATGCATTAGTAGTAAGACCTCAAAATACACCATTGAAAGAGCCAAAGGTCAAGGCCACCACTAGGGATATAGGCCACAAAGAAGTCAAAGAACTGTTAGACTAGTATAAGGGTATCATAGATGAAAGTACACCAGAGTCCTTGCCACCTGAAAGGGAAGTGAATCACTACATAGACCTTATACTAGGGGCCACCCTTCCAAACAAATCAGCATATAAGATGACCCCTGAATAGAATCAAGAGATAGCAAGCCGGATTGAAGAATTGTTGTCAAAAGGTCTCATTAGGAAAAGTGTGACTCCTTTTGCAGTCCCTGCATTCCTAGCAGCCAAGAAAGAAGGCACATGGAGACTATGTATGGATTCTAGGGAAATCAATAGGATAACCATCAAATATAGGTTTTCTATTCCTAGAATAGAGGATTTGATGGACTATTTAGGGGGTGCAAGCTACTACTCCAAGATAGATCTGAAGAGTGGTTACCATTAGATAAGAATTAGAGGTGGAGATGAATGGAAGACATCATTCAAGACTACAAAAGGCCTCTATGAATGACTTGTGATGCCTTTCGGTCTCTAAAATGCCCCAAACACTTTTACAAGACTAATGAATGAGGTGTGGAAGCCCGATATCAATAAGTTTGTTGTTGCATACCTTGATGATATTATGATTTTAGAAGGAGCAGAGAAGAGCACCTCAAGAATTTAGACACGGTTATGAGGAAAATCCAAGAGAAACAGTTGAAAATAAACATAGAAAAGTGTGTATTCCTTCAAGAATAACTTGTGCTCTTAGGTTTTGTGATCTCCAAGAACAGTCTCAAAATGGATCTTTCCAAAGTGGAAGCCATCCTTAATTGGCCACCTCCTACTACTTCAAAGGTAAAATGTTTCCATGGTTTGTGTAGCTTTTATAGGAAATTCATAAGAAATTTTAGTGGCATATGTACTCCCATTATCAACACTTTTAAATGTGGAAAAAATGCATATTTACATGGGCTAATGAAGCTAATAAGTCCTTTGAGTTGTTGAAGAAAAATATTGCAAAGAAACATATCCTAGTTCTACTAGATTTTCACAAGGTGTTTATAGTGGAATGTGATGCAAGCAAAAAAGCCATTGGGGGAGTCTTGAGCCAAGAAGGGAGACCAGTTGCCTTTTTTAGTGAGAAACTCAATGAAGCTAAGCAAAAATAATCAACCTATGACCTTGAAATATATGAAATGGTTCAATCACTTAGGAAATAGAGACCTTGTTTGCTACCCAAGGAATTTTTCTTCTTTACTGATAATCATGCTCTTAGTTTTCTTAATAGACAGGAGAAACTTAACCATAGACATGTGAAATGGATGGAATTCTTATAGTCCTATACATTTTCTATTAAGCATAAGAAAGGGATTGTGAACAAAGTAGCTGATTCTCTTAGTAGAAGACACTTAACCATCCAAACCATTCAGTTGGAGAGTGGTGGAGTTCATGTCATGAAAGATATGTATGCTACGGATGAGGATTTCAAAGAGGCTTACCAAATTTTCACTGAGATGACAGAAAGATAGAACACTGATTTCTCATAATTTATTCTGCAGGATGGTCTACTTTTCAAAGGTAGTTTATTGTGTGTCCCAAAAGGATCCATGAGGGAAAACATTATCAAAGAAAAGCATTGTGGAAGCTTAGCTGGTCACTTTGGGGTGTATATAACATTGGAACTTGTCAGAAGGTTCTACCACTGGCCTAAGTTGCAGATAGATGCCAGGAGCTTTGTGGAAAGTTGTTAAGTTTTTCAACAAGCCAAAGGGCACACCTCCAATGCAACGCTATATACTCCTTTACCCATCCCTTCAAAACCTTGGGATTCAGTAAGTATGGACTTTGTCCTAGGTCTTATAAAGATGAAATTTGGATTTGATAGAATTTATGTTGTAGTAGACATATTTTCAAAGATGGAACACTTCATTCCTTGTAGAACAACTCATGATGCATCTCACATAGCAGGGTTATTCTTTAGAGAAGTTGAAAGACTTCATGGACTGCCACTGTCAATCATATCAGATAGGGATCCTAAGTTTTTAGGACATTTTTGGAAAAAACTATGGAGGAATCTAGGGGCCAATGTTTCACTGTCATCTACATATCACCCATAGTCTGATGGTCAGATAGAGGTTATAAATAGTTCCCTTTGAAACATTTTAAGATGCCTTACCCAAGAACATGGAGCCACTTGGGATACCATCATATCCCAAGAAAAATTATCATTCAATGATTTTATATTGTATATGGTACTCACCCCACAGGGGTATTGGAACTCAGAGACATCAAAGACATGGAAAATAGAAGTGCCCTAGCAGAAGACTTTGCTAAAGTTATGAAGAACATCCATGAACAAGTGCAGACCAAACTACAGTATACCACTAGGAAGTATAAGGAACATGCAGATAAAAAGAGGAGAGAATTATAGTTCAAAGTGGGAGATATGGTGATGATTCACCTCAAGAAAGAGAGACTACCCAAGGAGAAATACACAACTTGCTTATCATGAAAAAGATTGGCCCTTTCAAGATTTTGAAGAAATGTGGCAATAATTCCTATAAGATTAATTTACCTTCTCATATTGGTTTGTCTCCTATTTTTAATGTTGCAGACATCTATACTTATAAAGGTGTTGTTAGCACCGATGATCTTGTAGGTACTTTAGAACCTCCTACACTCCAACCACTCAAGGACATGCCCCAAGCACCTCCTCCTGAGATTGAAAGCATTCTAGACAAGAGTGTGAACACGAATACTACGAGGGCCACTTACTATGAGTACTTAGTCACATGGAAAAATTAACCCACTCAAGATGCTACCTGGATGTCACCTGAAGACATTCAGAAAATAGGCTATACACTTGAAGAGCTCCCAACTCAAGAGACTTGAGTTACTTTTTCCATGAGGAGTATGGTGTAGGGCACCTCCTGCAACTTCTATTTTGATGTCATTTTGGTTTTAATAAGGTGTGAATCCTTTGGATCACCCTATTGTGTGTGTGTGGGTCTATTTTTTATGGTGAAGGACCCTAATGTAAGTTATAAACCTTAAGGGTTCCTAAAACCATGTTAGACCAAGTCTATTCTCTTTTGGATTTTTAGTCCTTAGATTGAATTTTATGTTTTGAAGCCATAGTGTAGGTTATTTTCATGTTTTAGATCACTCCTAAATCCTTGGAGGTTGGTAGAGTTGGCATCTTGCTCAAAAAATGCAAATTTGACAAATGTTGCTAAAAAGTTTTCTTTTTGCAAAATGTTGCATGAGAAACTTTTTTCAAAATGTTGCTCAAGGAATGACAACTCGATTTGAAATGGCCACACCAACTTCTTTGAGCATCTATAACACCAAGATGATGTTATTTGATGTCCTTATGCCTTCTAGGAAGGTTAGATGTTACTGTGTACAGAGCTTGATGTTCAGAGAAGGAAAGAGAAGAGTTTTGCTGAGTCACTTTGTGTGTACGGCCTAGTACAGATTCATTTGGTGAAACCAATTGCATAAATTTGTGATGTTTTGAGTTATCTTACTATTCCAGTTGGTTTCATCCATTATAGTGAAGTTACATAGGAGTTAGAGCATTTTTTTGGTCACTGCATGAAAACCCTACTTTCCTGGGTCTGTTCCAAAGATGTGACCCTAACTTGGAATTTATCCAGTGGATCTACTTAGCTGCTTGGGGAATACAAGTTAGGGTCATGCAATTTAAGATTCCAAAGGCTCAGAAGCTCAATGTTTGGTTCATGAATTTTAAGACAAAGCCCTAGGCTAATTATCTCAATGTAATTAGCCTTCTTTTCGGGTACAGTCACATGCATGTGAGTTTTATGGTTGGAAGGGTCAAACCAATGGTGGATCTAGGTCATTTTGGGATAGACGAAACTATCCAAGCCTCTGTATTCACTCAATGAACCCACCTTACACTACTTTCTTAGTAATGCAAGCCTAAACTAGCTAATTAAGCCTATGAGATTTTCAAGAGTTTGATGGTGTTGGAATAGAGTGGAGTCCTAAGGATTGGAGTGTTTTCAATACTCCATAAAGGGTACCTAGAAGCCTCTTCAAATCACTTAGATCCTTCTGTGATAAAAGGTTATATTTGAAAAATCCTCTGGATAGGGCTACAAGAGAATCTAGACCAATTAGTGTTTGGCTAACCTTGAGTCTATAGAACTAAATCCATTGGTGGATTCTAAACCCATAGGGTCTAAGATAAGTATATAAACCCTTGGATTGGTTTTTCAAAGCCTCTAGTGAAGAGTTTCACTCTTAGGCTTGGTTTAGGGAAAGTGCCCCTAAAAGTTAAATTGTAGAGATTGGTGTCTTGGTTTAGGAAACCAAGTTGTGGTCAAAGGAGTGACTTGGCCTCTTGAACAAGTTTTTATACACCCTAGTAAGAAAAGTTTGGGGTTGGGGTACTTGAAAAAGCAGTTTGAGGTAGCTATAAGGAGTTCGAGCCTACCTAGGTCTTCCTACAGTGCACTCTGCATCATTTTCCAACTTTTGAATCAAAACCATATGTTTTGTTAATATGAGGTACCATATATGTGGTTTTAGTTTATGTGGATTGATCTGCAAACCTTTGTTATGGTTTATGTTGAATATTGTAATATGTATTGATGTTACTAGAATTGGTTGTTTTATTTTTTTCAAAAACTAAATTATTTTTAATAATATGTTCTCTAACATATTCAATAATGTTGTAAAAAAGTAGCTAAAATATTACAGAAAATATGATATGATAATTTTGATGACATATGTTTTTCCATTAGTATGCAAAGAGAAACAGGTTTTGAACTGTTGATTACACTACACCGAAAGACAAGTTTAAGTTCTTATCGAAAGTGCTATGTATAGAGAAACTCGACGACACAGCTTTATAGTGTAAATTGATAGTGCAACCTAAACATGATACAGTGGAACCTGACAGTGGAACCCGAGAAATATAATATAGTGCATACTGAGAGAACATACAAGAGAGGAACCTGACAGAGCAAGGGAACCCGACAGACAGACTTTTAGTTCAAACCAAGCATCAGACACCGAAAGTCAATTATATCCTGAGAAAAGTGGATCTAACTTCCACGTTAGAGAAAACAATTATATTCTATATTTAGAGTTTTGATTTGTTTTTAAAACCATTTCTTGAGGGACAAGAAATATGATTGTAATTTTTTTAATTAATCTAACTGATTAAAAACATGCAAACTAGGAGATCAAGATCAAGTTGTAAACCTTTGATCATAGAGTTAATTTTGTAATACGTGAAACTAAAAAGGTCAAATCTATTGTATAAATAGATGTGTAAATATTCATTATTGATGGATGAGAGGATGGAAGTAGCCAATGATAAAATCTATGGATCAGACTGAAAGTTTCAAGAAGGAGAACAACAAAAGATGAATTTGGTTATCAAGAACCAAGAATCAAGGCTGCCGAGCAACAGAGGTATTAATTAATCACATTAGGTGATACATAGTACATGTAAACTTTAATGGATCTGTAATAAAAAATTATAGATTGCATACACTCAGGTCATTGAGTATTTTTTTCTATATTCTAACAAGTGTAGCAAATAGAAGAAATCCTTTCAAGAAAGGGGGATTTAACAATCCTATTGTAAATATCTTAACCAAGTGCTAACTAAACAATGTTGCTAAAGCTCTTAATAGAGTAGACCTTAAGTAGTCTCCACATAATACTCCTAATAGGGTAGATCATCAGAAGTGATCAAATTGTAAGCCTTACCCAGCCCCTTCCAATTTGTAGATAGTGAAGTTTTTGTGGGTGTCATCCCCACCACAGTGTTTACCTTCTAACAGGGGTTTTCTGTGTTACCATATCTTGTGTTATGTGTCAATTACTTTCATGAATGTTTCTATGAATGTCTATATACAATTAAGAATATGAAGTGATATCACATGCATAAAGAAAGAATAATAGATATGACCGGTAAACAAAAGATTTGATTACATAAGGTTAACAGTTAATTAACTAAAAGTTTTAGAGGTACTAATTCACCCCTCCCCTCTCAGTACATACTTCCCATTATTTATAATAATTGGTATCAGAGCTAGATCTCTTATTTGGGAAATTTTAAAGACTTAAGAGAAAAGATCAAACAATGGAGAAGTACAAGCTTGAGAAGAATATTGAGAATAAGAAGCTAGAGATACAAATCTTCTACGAGTAGTACAAAGAAGCAAGAATCAAAATGAGATAGCTATTGGATGAAAGAAAAGTTATGGCAACTCAGAACAATTAAAAAGACTATCATGAGGAAGAGATACCAGATTTATTTGAGTCATCAGGATCTACAACTAGCAAGGCATCAGAAACATTTGAAGAAAGCATCACAAGCTTAAATGAAATCAATCAACATCTGGCTGGACAAGTGAAATCTCCGCAAATCGGTCAGGAGACACAGATGGTAAGAATGATTGATGTCATGAACAATGCTAGACAAGTTGAGCAAGAAAGAACACTAGCTATTGATGATAGGAGGAAGATTACTGAAAAGCTACAAGAAAAAGAATAAAAAATACAAATACTCACCGAACATCATCATGAGCTCACTAATAAAATTATTCTTATGAGTCAAGGGGCAAGCATAATGAATACAAAACTCATTGAAAGAATATAAGCTATTGGTGAGCTAAGATAAGAAAATGAAAAACTGAAGAATGAAGTAAGAATTCAGCAACAACACAATGATATGATGAAAAGAGCTGAAGAAAGTACAAAAAGGATGGATGATTTTATGGATGGACAAAGAAGAGTCAACAACAACACCGGACTGGGCTATACCAAAAATGGAGAATCACCATACCAAGCTGATCCAAATCATGTGTACACAAATCCAAGACCAAATAAGCTAACACACAATCACTGTGGAAGGCCAGGTCACACATCAAATGTATGCAGGAGAAAAAAGAAAGGTATTCCTAAATCCACACCTTCATTCATAGGAATTTGTTATAAATGTAACAAGAAAGGACATACATCTTATGAATGTAAATCTGAGGTGAAACAACCAAAGAAGGAAACCTACATGGACAAATAATGTCCTACCTGCAAAATGCATGGGAACACATCTATTGAATGTAGGAAGAAGAAAAGGCAAGCATTGAAACCTAAAAATCAATAAAATGCTTATCAACTGAAAAGAGTCAATAAATCATATGGTTGGCATTACAACACATGGGAAAACTAAACAACATGTGAAAGATTTGGACATATAGCTACAAACTGTATGAAGCAATGGACAAGAAAGTCTAGAAGCTAGACTAACCCCGGAATGACATGTCTACACTGTCATAAAGTGGGTCATCTAATAAAAGACTGCAGAGACAAAATGACAGAGACAAGCACATTTCCCAATGGAAACACCATTGAAGACATCAGGAATATGAGAAATAAAATGTGGAGGAAAGATACAAACACTGGTGAAGCTGAACCAAGAAACACAATTGGTGACACCCTATACAATGGGATCTGGTGACATCACCAGCCCCACCTAAGCAGAAAAAGTAAGTATGGAACTACATTACACCAAGCTATATTTTGCATTAGTTCCATTATACATAGTTAAAATAAAAAATCAGCCTAATTAAAGATGCACTATGGTATTACTTGTTATAATTCTGTGAAAACATTCTCATTGGTCTATACATACCGAAATGCATCAGTGTACATACAAAGCTAAGCTTTATATACTTACCGAGAATCATCAGTTAACACATAAAAGCTAAGTTGCTAGTGTAAACCGAGATCCATCGGTAATCATATGAGTTGACAATGTTGTCTTTGTCATACACTGAAATCTGTCAATGAACATTAACAAGTTGACAGCTGCCCCCAAGCTTCGCATTCTCACCAAAAGATTAGTTAGTGTATCACTCGACGAATCTATCTTCACACACCGATAAGTGGTTGAGGATTAATGACTCGACTTAGGGAAAATTCTATAAAGAGATGAAGGAAGGATTTTATTCTTCACATAGTGACTAGAGAAAAGAGACAGAGTGAAACCAAAGCACGAAGCAACCTGATTGCAAAGAGACTCCAACTCAATCCACCGCACTCCAAATAGATTCCTAACAACTACAAAGGTTGAAGTAAGTAAAAAAGATAACTTCTAAGAACTCTATTTCCATTTACGTGAAAAAGCCCTAAATTCTAAAATGATGGTATCAACTTCAAGAACTTCCAAGATCAAGAATGATAAGAAGAATAAGGTTAATCTGATAAAGAGTAATACATGTGAAGAACCTTACTACAAGATATGTCAAGAGGTTACTTCACAACTTGACAATGCTGGCGCATTCTCCAGTATACCAGCTAGGGTTTTTCTCGTTGAAGACATGCAAGCTTACATACACTGCAAGATTGTAGAAATTGGAGACCTAGAAGTTGAACAAGCTTACAAGAAGCTTTGTAATGATGATGGAACCATAAAGGAAGAGCATAAGCACATTGAGGTAAAAGGGCTCACGAATTCCGTATGGTTCCCGAAGGAGTTCAAAATTGAATGGATTCGATTAGTGCTGAGCATACAACATGACCAAAAGATGTGGCTAGATGAGCCTAAACTGATAACCAGGGATGTTATACATGTTGTTACCGACTATCCCATAACTAAGAAACCCAAGGAACTTAAGCACCCTCCTTGAGTTGATATTGAAAATAACATAAGAGCTACATGGGAAGGAAGAGGATTAAAGGTATCCACCATCAATGATGATGAAATAAAATTTTGAGCTTGTGTCTTAGGATACAAGTTCTTTCAGGCTAGAAGGTTGAATAACATTGTATCTGGAGTAGTGGATAAAGCACACAAAATTGTTAAGAAGGGATTGTAGTTAGAACTTTAAGAACTACTACTAAGACAACTAGATGAGAACATGAGGATGATCAAGTCTGCTAAGACCAACTCATGTAAATTTGGATCACTTATAATGTGCATATTTTTCTATTTCTAAGAATCTTTCCCATCTATCGGTAATGTGAAATGGGACACTACCAGGCCAGTGACAATTCAGATAAGTGAATTCATCAAGTCACTTGGAGACAATTTTGAATGAGTAGTGGATGAGTATTTCTCTGGATTCAAAGAGAGAATGCAAAAGAGAATGAGAATACCAGAACAACTAGTGGAGAAATACAAGACTAATATTTGTTTCTTGGTGGACACTGATAACACCCTAATTAAGCCAGCTATACCAAGGATAGCATGGCTAGAACCACTTGAATATGAGGTTAAAATAGATCAAGCAACAAATGCTATTGAAGCATTGATCAATGAACCATTGGACAAATCACAACCCAAGTTTGGAACTTATGAAGAAGCCAAAGAAAGGATTTAAAAGGGCTTAGTTGTGAAAAAGATTGACAGGAAGAAAGATAAAATGATTAATAATTTGAAGAAAAGGCTATCAGTCAAAAAAGAAGAAACTAAAAAGACAGAGGAAACCAAGGGTCAGTCACCCATCGGTGAAGTAGACCAGGTAAGTAACTCAGAGTCAACAGATTTGGATACACCACTTCCACCACTAGCCAATAAACCTAGGAATACTATTGCATCTAGGACTAGGAGTCAGACAACAAAGGATGCAAGTCCTTCACCAATCAAGAAAGGTCAAGTAAGGACCTATAAAAGAAAGCCTTCGACCAGGAAAAAGACACTAACAAAGAGAAGAAAGTTCTTAAGAACTAAGGAAGACATAGAGGACACAGAGCAGGATGAATCTATACAAATAAAAAAGAGTAAGATTCCTGAAACTATTGATGAGATATGTGAGTCAATTGCAAAAAGAGGTGGCTTAACTGACACCAAAGTTAGAAAGTGGCTGACACTAAACCCCGAAGATTAGAACAAAATTTAGGAGGAACTCATCAAAACAATGATCAAATTTAAATATGTACCCGTACAATTTGATCACAAAATGCCAAAAGAACTACATGAAAGATTATCTGCCAGATGGAATTATGCATTAAAGAATGAGAATGAGATAAGGGAAAGAGTCCTAGTTTCTCTTATGCCTCCCATATCCAAAATGGAAGAAATCCAGGAGATGATGGAGAAACATGCAAAGGATTTCTCACCCAATTTGAGAGCTTACAAGATTCTAGAGGACAGGCTTATTGAGCTGGAAAAGGAAAGTAACAAAATTTGGAGTAAAATACTCAAAAGAACTACTGAGGAAGCAAGCCCTAAGAGAGGATTACCTCTCACAAATGAGCCACAAAATGATGAATCTCAGGCTAAACCTAGCCCAGAGCATATCTTTATAAATGACACAGATGATGTCACACCAGTATAATTGGAAAAAGAAGCCAACAAGGATATGGATATTGCTGATGAAACTTGGCCAGATAATAATATCATTGATATTACTGAAGATCCTATAAATGAGGTAAAGGGTGATGAAGATATTACTATTACATCTGATCAACCCAAGGATCAAGATACATTTGTTGATTCTACACAAGTAAACATACCAGGCCAAATTCCATTATTGATTCAGGCAATCAATATAATCTGACAGAAGGATAAGACCCTTGAGCCCGATGCAATAATACCCGAGGATGTAGGGGAAGGAGAAAAGAAAGACACAACCAATGACAAGACAATCATTGGTGGAGATAAAAATGTTACAAGTGTAGATCTCACACAAAAATATGGAGATCAAAAAGAAAAAGATGCACAAATAAAAATTGCAGATGAAGTGCAAAAAGACAAAGGTGAAGGAGAGAAGAAAATTGAAGATACTCCTAAAGATACCAAAGATGTTGCAGATACACCGAAGGTTGATGAGGTGATGCAGGAGCATCCTAGGGTAGTTGGCGATCCTTCTCAACCAAAAAAATGTTTGCTTGTGTTCTTTAGGTTTTTCTCTATTTCTCAGGTTCTATCTCTCGGGCATGCTTGTTCTCTGTTGCTCAGGTTCTGTCTCTTGGGTATGCTTCTTATCTATTGCTCAGGTTCTGTCTCTTAGGAATGCTTGTTCTCTGTTTCTCAGGCATGCTTCTTTGGTCATTGTGACGGTTCTGTGTTCACTGACGGGTTTTGGTTGCTTTGGTGGTTTTTTTTTCACTGACGGGTTTTGATTTGTTTGGTGGTTTTGTGTTCACCGATGGGTTTCCTAATGCTTGGGTATGTTCTTACTGATGGTTTCTTCTTTTCAGTGATCATCTTCCCGAAATGTTTATCTTGACCTTGCCAAATTCTACATTTAATTTTGGTTGCTGAATTATTGTGGGGTATCTCATTGGGATATGTGTCGACCTAAATCTGGGTCTCTCTTATGGTTTTGAGTGCCGACTTCCTTGGTGGACCCTTGTATATATTTGTTTCATTGTTCTTAGTTTTGCATCATTTTTTGGGAGGGATAGAAGAGTCAAAGTAAATAAGTTGAAGGAGGGAAAGCTATTGGAGATAGTTGTAAGTGGGTAGATAGAGATTGCAGATTGCTTGGTGGCTTGTGAGCACAAGTTCAGATCTAATTTCTTCCACTTAGCTATAGGATAGATAGTTGGATCCTATGAGATCTTATTAAATTGTTGATGTAATTGGCCCTAACCGGGAAGACCTTATAGCCCAACATGTTGTATGTAATTTGATGATCTGAGATAAAATAAAATTGATATTGATACATCTTGAGCTGTGTATTATTCCGCTGTGTTATTCTGGTGTTGCTGCAAGTTTGGATAGTCCATTCTTGGATCCTCCAAGCTTGACTGCATCAAGTGGTATCAGAGCTGCTGGTTCATTTCTTATAGAGCTTAGGGTTTTTAAAGATCTGGAGAGATACCTCTGAGAAGATTGGACCCTAGGGCAATTGCAGATCTTTCTGAGGAGGTGGAAGCAAGGATAACAGAAAGATTTAGATTTGAGATGGTGACAATTAAGAATGAAATTCATAGAATGTATCAGAAACATTGGATTACAGAGAGGTCCAAGAATGGATGATGGTTATGAAGATTTTTAAGCTACTGGGTCTACTGGAGATGACCGAGTTGATCAGATGGTGAGATCTGGAGGAGGCAGACATGGTCAGTGGCAGAGGTCTGAAGCTTCATTGAATACAAGATATTGAATGGAGGTGTCCAATTTCTTAGGTACATTGAGGCCCGAGGATCTGATTGAATGGATCGGCGAGTTGGAAGACTACTTTGAGCTGGAAGACATTGAAGATCCACTTAGATTAAAGTTGGCACTGACTAAGTTGAAAGGACATGCTTCTCTATGGTGGAAAGAATTGTAGAGGGACCAAGAAGAAGAAGGTGAGATGAAGATCAATCGGTGGAGGTTGATGGTGGAAAAGCTAAAATCTAAGTTCATTCCCACTGACTATGAACTTGAATTGTTCAAGAAATTATAGAATCTAAAACAAAAAGAGATGACTGTGGAAGATTATACTAAGGAGTTCTACAAGTTAACAATTCGGTCGGGGTATAGAGAACTTTCTAAGGAAAAGGTGGCAAGGTATGTTAATGGCCTGAGATTCAATATCCAAGATGAGATTATTATGTTGAAGATCTAATCTGTGGAGGATGCTTATTAGTATGCACTGAAGGCATAAGATAAGTTGAAAAGAAGACATTATGGTAATTCTCGAGGGAAAGAGAAACAAAAGCAGTCAGTAAAAGATAAACCAAAAGTTAAAGATGAACCAAAACTTGTTGAACCAAGGAGAAGAACAAGTAGAGGTGTATTCAGAGGTAATTTTTACAATTGTGGAGAAGAAGGACATCAGTCATATGAATGTTCCCATGTAGATAAGAAGGTTGGTAGTCACCAAAATGTTGTGGTGAATGAAATTACTAAGAATGAACCTGAGGTGGAAGGTGTGAATCTTTTTCTTAGGAGAACTTTCTTGTCCTTAAAGCAAGATGATTCTTGTCAAAGAAAGGACTTATTTAGGACTGTGTGCAAGTTTGGTGGTAAATGTTGTAAGGTGATTGTTGATGGCAGAAGTATTGACAACCTAGTTGCTAAGGAGATGGTTCAGAAACTTGGTTTGAAATGGTTGAGGCATCCTTTTCCTAATAGGATAAGTTGGTTACAAGCTGGTCAAGCAGTAGAAGTGAAAGAGCAGTGCATGGTGAGTTTTCAGTTTGGTACTTATAGAGATGAAGTATTATGTGACATTGTGGAGATGAGTTCTTGTCATGTTTTACTCGGTAGACGTTGGCAGTATGATAGAGAGGTTATTAATGACTGTAAAATAAATTTGATTACTATCTTGAAAGATGGACAAAAGTCTATTTTGATTCCTTTGAAAGATGAAGGTGATGGAAGGAGGAACTTGAGCATTGGTAGTAGATCTGAAATGGTTGCAGTAGATGGTGTAGCAATAAGTGTGCAGAGATGTGAAGGTAAATCAACAAGTGCTAGTGGTAAAGGGAAGAAGAAGAAGAACCGAGGGAAGAGTGTGTTGGATGAGGACTGGAAGACATGTATATCAAGAACTAGTTTGGGATCTATGTGCTCAATCCCAATAGATGTTCATCCAGCTTCTAAGAACATATTTTCGCACATGGGGTGTTTGATGTAGGAGCATCCTGGGGTAGTTGGCAATCCTGCTCAACCAAAAAGATGTTTTCTTGTATTCTTTAGTTTGTTCTCTATTGCTCGGGTTCTATCTCTCGGGCATGCTTGTTCTTTGTTGCTCAGGTTCTGTCTCTCAGGAATACTTGTTCTATGTTTCTCAGGTTTTGTCTCTCAGGCATGCTTGTTCTCTATTTCTCGGGTTCTATTTCTCAGGCATGCTTCTTTGGTCACTGTGATGGTTCTATATTCACTGACGGGTTTTGGTTGCTTTGGTGGTTCTATGTTCACCGACAAGTTTTGGTTTCTTTGGTGGTTTTGTGTTCACCTATGGGTTTCCTGATGCTCGGGTATGTACTTACCATCGGTTGTTGTTTTTCGGTGATCATCTTCCCAAAATGTTTATCTTGATCTGGCTGACTTCTACATTTAATTTCTATTGCTGAATTAATATGGGGTATCTCATTGGGATATTTGTGGACCTAAATCTGGGTCTCTCTTATGGTTTTGAGTGCCGACTTCCTTGGTGGACCCTTGTATATATTGTTTCATTGTTCTTAGTTTTGCATTAGTTTTTGGGAGGGCTAGCAGAGTCGAAGAAAATAAGTTGAAGGAGGGAAAGCCATTGCAGATAGTTGTAAGTGGGTAAACAGAGATTGCTGATTGCTTGGTGGTTTGCGAGCACAAGTTCAGATATGATTTCTTCCACTTAGCTATAGGATAGATAGTTGGATCCTGCGAGATCTTATTAAATTGTTGATGTAATTGGCCCTAACCGGGAAGGCCTTACAACCTGACATATTGTATGTAATTTGATGTTCTGAGATAAAATAAAAATGATATTAATACATCTTGAGGTGTGTATTATTTCGCTGTGTTATTCTGGTGTTGCTGCAAGTTTGGACAGTCCATTCTTGGATCCTCCAAGCTTGACTGCATCATGAGGAGACGTCCACAGACAACCGACAGATAAACCCCGAGCAACAACAAAAAGGTACAACACAACAAAATCCTTCAAGCAACACATTAGACCAAACATAGAAGCTAGCTATGGTTCTACATATAGGTGCATCACAAAAGAAGAAGAAAACCAAGAAGAATAAGTCGGAGGTCACACTTGATGAGATCATTGTAATACCAAAGTATCATCCAACTACTTTAGATTCTGAATCACTCCAAGAATATGGAGAAATCTGTCAGAGAAACGCTTTACAGGAGAAGCTTAAGAAGGAACACAAAGATTCTCTAGTGCTGGAAACCACAAGAGATATCTTAAGCCAAATAGTTCCTGACATTGATGTTGATCAAAATGCACCTATCCTAGATCAACTTTTCGTCCTCACTAATGCTATCACCACACAAAATGTGGATGCATAAAAGGCAATTTAGGAATGAGTAGAACATAAGTTCCAATACAAAATGACAGAAAAGATCAGCCAAGAAGTGACAAAGATAAAATTAACACTTTCAGAACTAGCAGATGAAATAGATCCAATCATTAATGAAGCTATTTCTTTGATACAACAATTGTGCACTTTGGACAAATTCACTAAGGATAATAGTGAAAATATAGAAAATTTAGATTCAAATGTGAATACCAGTGCACAAGGTCTAACCAAAGATGGCAATGAAATTAAATTGCATTATGAAAAGATAATAGAGATCAAAAGGTTAACGCAAGAACTGTGGGAAGCAGAATCACAATTTAGAGAAGAGGTTACCGAGCTATAGGTTCAACTGTTACAAAACCTCACACTTTTGCAAAAACACATAAGTTTGGCAAAACAACTAATTGCCACCCCCGAGATGTCTATAGAAGATAGTGTCTACGACATGCATGCAAGGATAACAATAGAGAAAATCGCTCTTGAGAATCTCAAGGAGAAATGGGAGAAGATGATGGAGGATATGAAGACCTCTCACTCTCATATTTTTGATAAGGTATAGGTATACACCTTTTCCCTTAATATCAAAAAAGGGGAAAAATGATAGGTACAATAAGGGAGAATGATATAGTGCAGTACATATAACACAAAGGAAAAAGACAAGGTGAAAAGGAAGAAATAGTATAAAGACAAGTGTACATACACATATACTATACTATACTGGCATATGCATAGGGGGAGTCATGAAATGACTAAGTAATATACATGGTGTACATACTATAAACATTTTTAGTATTTTACACATCATTTTTTGATACTAATGTCAAAGGGGGAGATTGATGACATAATTTTTGTCATTAGTACGCAAAGAGAAACAATTTTTGAACTTTCGATTACACTACACCGAAAGACATGTTTCAGTTCTTACCGAAAGTGCTAAGTATAGAGAAACCCAACGACACAGCTTTATAGGGTAAACTGATAGTGCAACCCGAACATGATACAGTGGAACCCGACAGGTATAAATCGACAGTCGAACCATACGAGTAGAATACAGTGCAAATCGATAGAATAGACAAGAGAGGAACCTGACAGACAGACTTTCAGTTCAAACCGAGCATCAGACACCGAAAGTCAGTTGTATCCCGAGAAAAGTGGATCTGACTTCCATGTCAGATAAAACAGTTATATTCTATATTTAAAGTTTTGATTTATTTTTAAAACCATTTATTGAGGGACAAGAAATATTATTATAATTGTTTTAATCAGTCTAACTGATTAAAAATATGCAAACTAGGAGATCAAGGTCAAGTTGTAAACCTTTGATCATAGAGTTAAGTTTGTAATACGTGAAACTAAAAATGTCAAATCTATTATATAAATAGATGTGTAAACATTCATTGTTGATGGATGAGAGGATGAAAGTAGCCAACGACCAAATCTATGGATTAGACTAAAAGTTTCAAGAAGCAAAACAACAAAAGATGAATTTGGTTATCCAGAACCAAGAATCAAGGCTACCGAGCAACATAGGTATTAATTAATCACATTAGGTGATACATAGTACATGTAAACTTTAATGGATCTGTAATCAGTAATTGTAGATTGCATACACTTAGGTCAATGGGTATTTTTGTCTACATTCTAACAAGTGTAGCAAATAGAAGAAATCCTTTCAAGAAAGGTGGATTTAACAATCCTATTGTAAATCTCTTAACCAAGTGCACACTAAACAATGTTGCTAAAGCTCTTAACAGAGTAGACCTTAACCAGTCTCCACATAATACTCCTAACCAGGTAGATTATCAGAAGTGATCAAATTGTAAGCCTTAACTGGCCCCTTCCAATCTGCAGATAGTGATGTTTTTGTGGGTGCCATCCCCACCATAGTTTTTACCTTCTAACATGGGTTTTCTGCATTACCATATCTTGTGTTATGTGTCAATTACTTTCATGAATGTTTCTATGAATGTATATATATACAATTAAGAATATGAAGTGATATCACATGCATAAAGAAAAAACAACATATATGATCGGTAAAAAAAAGATTTGATTATATAAAGTTAAAGGTTAATTAACTAAAAGTTTTAGAGGTACGGATTCACCCCTCCCCTCTCAGTACATACTTCCTATTATTTCCAACAAGTTTTTGATAAATGGAAATATTTGGAAAATATTTCTTATTTTAAGTAAAAGCTTATCAAATGAAGTGACATTACCTACTGTTAATAAGTCATGGGTATAATTCAATATGATTGAATTATGTAAAAAAAACAAATTAATGGCTTCATACCTTTCCTCACTTATTGAAATAAAAAACACGTATTTTGTTAGTACAAATTATCATATAATAGGTTTACAATTTATGACAATAAATATATTGTACAAATGCATGTGTTGACATCAAGATGTGTTTCTATTTGGAAATGTGGAATTTATATTAAATACGTCGATAGATATCCTTCTCTAAACGCTTATCTTCAATCATATTCACCTTAAGATGTACTAAATGCCTTGAAGAAGATATCTATCCGCAAATTTTATAATTATAAAAAAAAATCCAATAAAAATTAATTTATATTTTAACAATCGTACCATTTCATATAAAGAATAACCGTAACTAAATTTATTCTCAGATCTGTCTGAAACTTACTTTTCCCAGCGTAAGACAACCTTCGGGGGAAGCTACAACCAAATATAATCATAGTAAATGCTAAAACAAGGCCCCATCATTTTTTATGCGACTCTTCATTTCTGAACTTCGGTTCTATATGACAACTGGCAAGTGAGAAGCAACATTGTAAGAGAATCTACATTATTTGCTTTATTCAGTTTTCCTAACGTATCAGGCAAGTTGTTGGGTGAGTTCTTCCTATTGGATTTTGATTTTTTTCCTACTAAATTTGTTCATTCGACAAATTCATGGGAGTTTAGCAACAAAGTCAAAGTCATGGTTAGAAATATTTAGTGCCGATACATTCGGAGTGACTCCTTTCATGTTTACCAATAATAAAGTGAGGTGAGCGCGGAGTGTCTAGAAAAATAAAGTGAGGTGAATGGGTTCTCTCATTATCACCATTAATTTGGTAAGGATGTCATGGGAGCTTCCAAACAAAGTCAAGCCGTTCAAAGAAAAACAAGTTAGATGATAGTCATATTGATCAGATTGATAAATATAAACCATGTCTAAATAAATTGGTTTCCTACCTATAAGTTAAAAATTAATAATAAATATAGTTTTTTTCACAATTTTCATACTTACCCTCTCCCTCTCGTCTTCCTTACAATTTCATAGTGATTCCAGCGTCAAATGACCAGAGGCTTAGATCAGTAAGGAGCAACCTAAGTGAAGTCTATCTTAGGCGTTTATTTGGGGTCAGTGGATTGTCATTACTTTATAAGATAGGTTAGGTAGGAGTTCCATAGAGGGGGCTACAGCTTTATTTTTTAGGTAGAGGAGGTCCCATAATATAATTATAGAAGGGTTAGGTAGGAGTCTCATGGAGGGGGCTACAGCTCTATTTTATGTAGAGGAGGTTCCATAAAGAATTTTTTGAGGGTCTGCAAGATTATTTGCAATCTTTCCCTCCAAAATAGAAGTCACTCCATTTTAGGCCTCTAAATTTGAGGGTGAAAATGGGGCGGGGTTGGAAATTGCACCACCAGCTTAGGAAAATTTTTTGCCACATAAAAGTTCTTTAAATTTTATTTGCACCAAAACAAAAAAAAATTAGAAGGAACATATTTTTTAACTATTTTTTAAATATTTCATAGTTAGACAGTCAAATTTTGAAACAGAATTTTAAGCTCAAATCTAATATAAAATTCATGAGACTGCTCACATTAAAATTTTCCTAAAAAAATCTCAGTCACCAGAACTCTACTTTTAAGAAAGCCCCTCCATAGAACCCCAGCCTTACAGAGGAGTCATAATGGCGATTATAAATCTTTTGTTTGCAGACCATCGGAGAGCGCAGTTCCGAATCCCGTTGAGGATGATAAGAATTGGTTTGCTGTTGGTCTTGATTGCTGCAACAAGTTTTGCTCTTTCTTTGAATGAGGAAGGCCGCGTTCTACTGTCTTGGAAAAACACACTGAAAGGCAGTGTCTCAGAGTTGAGCTCATGGGAAGAGAGCGCTCCAGACCCATGTTCTTGGGTCAACATAAAATGCTCCCAGGATGGTCTTATCACAGAGGTGAACATACACAACATACAAATAGTTGGCAAAGTTCCTTCCCAATTCGGGGCTCTCAAGTCCCTACGCTCGCTCGTCATTTCGTCCACCAATCTGACGGGAAGAATTCCTTCAGAGATCGGAGGCTATGGCAGATTGGAGCGTCTAGATCTAAGCGGGAACAGACTGGTGGGGAAAATCCCACCCGAGATTGGCGACCTAAAAGCTCTGAAAAGCTTAATTTTGACTTCGAATCAGCTACACGGAAACATTCCACAAGAGCTCGGGAATTGCAGCAGCCTTGTAAATTTATTAATCTTCGATAACCAGTTGAGCGGTGACTTACCCCGAGCGCTGGGTCAGTTACCTAGATTGGAAATATTCCGAGCGGGCGGCAATCCTGGCATTGAAGGAGAATTTCCAGCGGAGCTCAGTAATTGTACTCGTCTAGTGACACTGGGTGTAGCTTGCACCAATATATCCGGTCCAATTTCTCCATGGTTGGGATTGATGCGCAGGCTCCAAACGTTGAGTGTATATAATACCCGTCTGTCAGGTCGGATCCCACCGGAACTGGGCAATTGTTCTGAGCTTATTAATCTGTATCTGCATGTCAATAGCTTGTCCGGTTCCATACCAGGCGAGCTCGGGCGGCTGCAGAATCTCGAGTGGATTCTTCTGTGGGAAAACGAGCTCTCGGGTACCATCCGGCCCGAATTGGGGAACTGTTCTTCCTTGAACGGGATCAATCTGCACGCAAATTCTTTGCATGGAAGCATTCCTACTGCTTTCGGTAAATTAAGTAATCTTGAGTGGATTTTTCTGTGGCGAAACCAGCTATCCGGTACCATTCCGCCCGAATTGGGGAACTGTTCTTCCTTGAAGGTGATCGATCTGCACTCAAATTCCTTGCACGGAAGTATTCCTACTGCTTTCCGTAACTTGCAGAAACTCGTGAATTTGACACTCAGTCATAACAATCTCTCCGCTTGGATTTCCTGATTCGGAGCGTCTGCATTGAAGAGTTCGTCCGCACTATTTGCCTTCAGTGATTATAAGACTTTGTATGTTAATAAGAGCGGTTGGTTCAATTGCTTGGTGGGTTGCTAGGAATATAGGGCACAATGATCATTCTGCTAGCTAGGGGAAGGATTCAGTACTTTAATGCATTTTAATAGGTGCGTATTAATTGTTGATTCAATATCTATATTTTATATTTTTTATTAATGTTCAATAATTGTGATAATATCTTATTAATAAAGTTGTTATTGTTATGAGGACTACTCATTATTGAATGAAATATATCTTTTCGTTCTAAAAAGCAAATCAGTTGTGTGATGCGACATTAGTTGCACAAGTATGGGTCTCTCTTTTGTACGACTATTGTTCTCACTCTTTTTTTGGGTTGTTTCAACATCTTTGCAAAAAAGCATGTTGATGTGGGATCATATTTGAGGATGTGACATTGAAACCTTAGTTATAAGTAGGGGACTTGTCAAGTAATCTGTAGTTAAAAAATTGAGAATGATTTGAAATTTCAACATAGAATTTTGAGAAGCGCAAAGTTACGGTGCTGAACTACGAGGTGCTCTCCCCTCTCAAGTAGAAAACTTTTATAACTTTTCATTGCCCCTCATTATCTCTTTAGGTGTATTATAGATACTAATGCTTCAAGGAATTAGGAGCTAATTCTATATGCATGGATTCAAATGGATAGTTGACACATTTTCATTAATTAATGATAATAATAAAATAACAGAATGGAAAGTAAAGTTCATATACATATGAGTTGGTTAGTTTATTATAGTTTTGCTATTTCGTTTCAAACTATATATAGTTCTAGGAGATGGATATTTTCATGTTTCTTTTTTTTTTGTTGATTCTTATATGAATAAATATAATAATGTTGTCATTCCCTTCTACAAATAGAAACTTCATAGGTTTATGTTTCTTTGTCATTCTCGCTATTCTTTATAATCATGAAGGGGAGTTGCTTCAAATAAAGTTGAATACATGATTAAGATTTATATCTTTACTAATTAATTTGTAGGCTACAATTTGGATTGTTCTATATGAATAAAGTTTATTATTTAAAAAATAATAGTTGACATAATAATGTTGTCTATTTTTTATTTGAATTAAAATTATTTCAAAGGTTGTTTTACAAATTTAGAATAGATTCACATAAGTTTGGTGTTGACTAGAGGGTAACTTATTCAAGTCAAACCAATCTACCCTACGAATCGGAACCAATATGTTTCAAATTTCTAAAATGAGAGAGCAAAGAATTTGCGTTGAATAATTCATTCCCACTATTTGCCTTCTATTTTAGTAATTATAGGAATTCATTTACTAATAAGAGTAGTTGATTTAACCGCTTAGTAAGTTGCTAAGAATAAAGGGGATATCAGTCTTATTAGATCTCTCCTCCCAAGAACTTGTAGAAAATTACTAAATATTTTTGTTTAATAAATAACCAACCATCTGAATTTTACATCCTTTAAATCATTGTTATTTTATAATATAACTACTCAAGTGGAATTTTCAAAAAGTAAAACTGAAACAAAGATATATTCATGTATTGACAATATATCCAAATATCATTCAAAATATTAAAAATAAGTCTATGTCAAGTAAGCATAAATATTCACATATGATTACATATACATGTTCCATTTTCATTGGATATGAATAAACCTTTCAAGAAATAATTACCCATCCATACACTTATAAAGTGTTTTTCAACTCATTACAATTCACTATAAATATTTACAAAATATTTTTACATGTTTACTTTGTTCAAATAATTATTCTAATGTACAATCAATTTTAAACAAGGAGAACATCATGCAAGTATTTTTCCTCCAACTATGTGAACTTAATCTTCCTTTTCCCTTCTCTCAAACTAGAAACTACCCTTCCCTAAAGTAATGGTAGTAGATAATGACAATTTTAGAACATTGGAACCATTATAGCACCATCTATTTTGAGTACATGTTCTAGATTGCATGTAGTTAGTCAACTAAACTCTAGAAGCTATCTATATCTACTTTACCACTCTAGTAATAGTAAACTAACCAAACATGTACACCTAGAGTATTTAACTAAATACCTTATCAGATCTAAAAGATCAAAATAGTACATATTACACCAATGACCGTTTCTACAAGATTCACCTTGCTAGTGAGCTCCAAACCCTTAGTTATGGATGAAAATAATTAGTACTAGATCAAATTAATTATAACATTATTTACATTAATTAATAATTTATCTAAAAATATCAATGTCAAATGCCGCTTTTAGATTCTATAGATAAAATATATGATGACTACATACCTTAAAATATTATTAACCTATGAATAAAAATATGTTGCCACTAAGTCCTCTAACCTAGGATTAAAAAAAATCTCTAAGAATGATAATTTAAATGAAAATCTCAATAGACATATTTCAAAATAAACTTCACGTGGGTAAGTGCACCAAGATGGTGTGCAAAAAAGTGGTGTATAAGTCGCCACTTTTTTTTCAAATCAGGTAAACTTGAACTTGGAAGAGAAATTTGAAAGTCATGCACTCAAAATGAGAAGATGTGCAAAGAACAAGAATTTGTAGTACTCTAAATTTAGTTTCTAAACTACTAAAGTTTTTTAAAAATGGATAAGATTAAGAAGGTCCAATTTGTTGCGCATGAAAAACTCTTCATTATTTTTTTCGAAAAAAACATAACATAGAGTCTGACATGCACATTAGAAAACCTATAGTTAGATTTAGTATTTTGAAAAACCCTATGGTAGAATGATAGGTAAGAGTGAGAGCTAGAAGTTTTGTATTTTTTTGTAATTTTCTGTTGATTATTTTTTTAATGGTTTTTTAAAGTGGGTGCATCTTGAATATCAGATGTTTGTTCACGCGCTAGACATAACTTGAATCAAAATAATCGAATATGCAATTTTTTAAAAAAGTGTATAGAATCAAGTCTAGAATAATAATAAATAATATTTTTTTAATTTGGTTAAGTAGATAAAAAATTATTATAAAAATGGTAGACATATGTCTTTGAGAACTATAAAGACACTGGTAAAGAAAATTAAACTTTACTATGCTAAGGTTGTCCAAAAGTTTTAAAAAAATGTGGTTAGAAAGCTCAAAATACATGTAAAAAATGAGTCAGAGAACCAGAGAAGGAACTAGATCCAGAATTACAATTATAAGTGTCCGAAAATCACCGTATAATCTAATTTCCCCCAAATTCCAAAAATAAAACCAACACAAATTTAGGATAAATTCCTCAGAACAAACCCAAAACCAAAATTCTTCAGAAAGCCCATGCACAACAAAACTCCAAAAAGGAATAGGAAATTATTATTTCATTCTTCTTATATCAAAATCTTAGAGAGGGGGTTTCTAAATCTTTGCAACACACAAACAGAAAAGAAACATAAAACCTTTCAAAAAGACTTGAAAATAAAATAAAATCAAGACTTCAAAATTTATTAAAAAAAAAAACCCAAAGTAAATTCCTTAAAATCAAGTACTTTCCATCTAACAAAACAAATCAATTTTGAAAATAAATAGAAATTCCATGATTTAAATCCATTAGTATTTTATAATGATTAATATTATCTGTTACTTTCAAAATATTCATAATTAGTAATAAACATTAATATTTAAAAAAAAACATCTTATACTATTATTTAATAAATCTTTCTAAATATTATTAATAAATTAAATATTTATTTACACATAAGGATGTAACTATCCTTATTAATAATGAACACATTAATATTACTTATGTCATATAATTGATTGCAATATTATATATTTATTACCATAATGTTATTACCACAACAAATCTTGAATACACATAATAATATAAATCTTAAGGTAGCATCAAAATATCATAGATAGTTGATACACGCGTCAAAATCTTGAGAATGTCGTAACCACATAAATTAAAATGAAGCATATCGAAGGGTATTACACAATATTAATAGGAAATTTGTTTGGGTTGTTTCGTATAAAATAGGATATGAGAATCTCATAAATATGTAATTTGTATTTGATATGAAAATAATAAAATAGGATATGAGAATCTCATAAATATGTAATTTGTATTTGATATGAAAATAAGTAGCATTACATTATTTGGTATAATAATATTTTTTTCTTCTGTCCTATATTTCCTTTCTTGGTACCAAAGAAAGATTGTTTCTATGCCTTTCATGTTCCTTTTTTCCTCTCTTGGCACCAAAGAAAGATTGATTCTATGCAT
Source organism: Thuja plicata (assembly GCA_018584345.1). Lineage (NCBI taxonomy): Eukaryota > Viridiplantae > Streptophyta > Pinopsida > Cupressales > Cupressaceae > Thuja > Thuja plicata. The sequence goes on from MU227312.1 coordinate 523,502, forward strand.
TTTCATGTTCCTTTTCCTCAATGATAAAGAGTTTATTCTTTTATCGTTAGAGTTATCTTTGCACCTATTATTTGGCCATGAGGAGGGAATATTAGAATATTAAATGTTATGAATATTGTAGCACATTTTTCCTTGAGCTAATTCTTTTGTTTGTGTCAATTTGAGGCAATACCTATTACGATGGTGTTTTCTTTATTAAGTTGAATTTCTTGTTGGTTGTGTATTATATCTTTGGTGGTCCATTATTGTTGCAAGAACAATATCCTTTCTTTGACTTCGCGTGGTGTGATTCATGCATTGTAAGCAAAGTTTTGTCTGGTGTGGTTTTTTGGCCTTCAACATATATCTGCCAATTTGATTTATCTACCAAATCATCATGTGGAATCATCGGTTGTACTCATTTTGGGCCAATAAGACATGTTTTGAAGAAAAGAAAATTTGGTCTTTGAGTGATGCCATTGCTTTAGGGTTTAGTGAAATAAAATCCTCAAAGACGTGTCTGGATTGTAGCATTTTACTTGGAGGGTAGCGTAAACATCTTACAAGAGTGAGCAACTTTTGAGAAGTGAATTCTTAAGAAGTATACAATGTAAAATATAGCTAACGAGACTAGGCATCTATGAGCCTATGAGGTGAAATAACTCTACAAATTCTTCATCATGCATGGTAGTGTTTTTTTGAGCTCGCATTCTCCATCTATTTATTTGGCACAATCCTTATCCTTATCTTTAGTGGCATCCCCCTTATTTTGGCCAACATATGCATTGCTTGACTAACCCTCCTTCGTGCACAGCTTCTCTATGGTGTTTGATCTATGGAGGTTCGTGGCATAACATTAACTCCAGGGGTATTGCATTTAGATTGATTTGACATATTTTCTAGTTCTTTTTCAGATGCAATTAAGCTCCCTACAAAATGTACCCTTGACCAAATTTTAAAAACTAGAAAACTTAACAGATTATTGCAAAATTTGTAGCATCTCTTCTTCATGATCTACATATTTTGTGGTCGAAAACCACAAAACAGAGTGCAAAAAAATCACAGTGTTTTCGCGAATTTGAAAAAAATAAAGTTTAACATTTTTTTTTTGTTTGGAGCTTAGTCCATGTCGTCCTTTTCTAGCATTTATGTACACGCACCCGGGGTGCCAGCAAGAAGTTGAGTCCACTTTTTGGGCAAAAAGTGGAAGTGTTTTCCCTGATTTTCAAGTTGTCTGTCAATTGATGTCAAAATTTGAGGCACTTAGAGATTGAATATAAAAAAAATC